>BPTQ01005230.1:12525-295503 GCA_019973895.1 Chrysanthemum seticuspe | reverse complement strand
TTTCACGACGTTAATAGACTATTGGACATACAAGTGACTTAGGACTCGTAACAATCATTGACGTTGTACATTAAATAACTAGACAATAAGACCTTCTGTTGACTAACATTATGTCTTTCGATATGTTGGTTCTTTTGGCTAATATTATTTCAGATCACGACATGGCTGCTCAACCAAACATGGATGCAACAAATGTTCTCTCCATTGCTGATATCTATCCTCATGGCTATCCAATGAAGATTGGAAAGAATAATCTCCGAGTTGACTTCAGCACTCTCACTTGCTCTGAGTCTTCATGCTTAATCGCTATTGACATTCTGAGGACTCATCCATATCAGAACATGCTCACACATTCTGCAACAGTTCCTGAGATCTATATCCAACAGTTCTGGAACACCATGGAAAGGGTCAAAGGAAGGACTGCTGTGACGGTGACTCTGAACCACAAACAAATCACCATCACACCTGCAGACTTAAGGGCTGTTCTCTTAATTCCTGAAGTCGAACCAGACAAACTTTATGCCACACCTACTGAAGAGCTCACTCTCCAATTCTTAATCGATATCGGTTATGATGAGGCTACAGGAGTAATCACCAAACACTCTCACGTAGAGCTCAAGAGTATTCCTCAACCTTGGAGAACGCTCTACATGATCATCACCAAGTCTATTTCTGGTCGTGATAGCGGCTATGAGCATCCTAAGCTCATAGAACTGCAAATATTTTGGGCATTTGTCAACATGAAACACATCGCTATTGAAGCTCTGATTTGGGATGACATGATGTCATTTCTCAACAAACTTGGCTCAAAGATTCCCTACATCAGATATACTAAACTGTTGATACAGAGAGCACTTGGACTTCATCCTGATATTCCCAAGAGGCTCAATGACCCCGACAACCACGACATGTTGACGGAAACCTATTCTCTCTGTCAGAATCAAGGAAACGTCCACAAAGAAACAAGGTGCAGTGTTACCAAATTACCTGCTAACTGAAGATGTCAGAAAGCTCGAAACGTACAACAGGTATCTGGAAGCAGTAAGACAAGGCAAGGTTGGTCACCTCGATGAAAGATCTTCTGGTACACCTACTCGGAGAACTAGAAGAGGAAGTGCTGGAAGTGTTACAAGTTCAGAGTCACAAAGGAAGTTTCCCAAACGAAACCCTCCGAGGAAAACGGTTTGTTCCCGTACAGGAAGCTACTCCCATTCATAAACCCAAACCTGAACCGAAACAACAGCTTGAGGACGTAAGTTCTGAAGATACAGAAACAGATGAGGAGGTTCTCTTCTCTGAAACAGCAAAGGATGTGTCCGACACTTCAAAAGTACAGAAACCTCCAAGTCCTCAAGATGATAAGGGTAAAGGAAAGACTCCGGTACTTGTACCTTATGATGCTGAAAGCTCAGAAAGTGAAGGAGAACCACTAGAGACAGCTTACAGAAAGAAATTGCATCAACTTAGACATGAACACAAAGCTGAAAATTTGCTAATGAGCAAATGGGTGGACCCGGAGGAACTAGCAGTGCTGCTCCCTCCGAACCATCTCCTGATGCGGTTAATCAACCGATACGGGAGCTGGTACCACCACCCTTTTGCAACAAGAACAGCCTGTGAAAGACACTATTGAGTTTGATAATCTTGAAACTGAGAAGGAGAAGAAGGATAGAGAGTCTGACTATGACGATTTTCTTCTGGATAGTCCGACACATACTCGGATGGAAACGTCTGAACCGCCGAAGGACCCAGCGTCTCCTCACATCTCCTCTTCATCCGATTCTTCTTCAAATTCATCTCAACCACCATCAACGAAATCAACAAAATCCTCATCCAAATCCGTGAAGAAACCAAAATCTTGGGTTTCTCAAGCTCATGAACGGATTCAAAAAGCTGTCAAGGAAGTCAGAAAGAAAAACGCTCTTAACAAGAAGCTGAATTTCTTTGCTGATCACATACAGCATATATATAGAGAGAACGAAAAGAGGAAACAAGGAAAGGAAGTTGTGCAGGAATTCATGAAGAGTCATCGCCGTGAGCAACTAAACGAAATGATTGAAGGTTACACAAACAGGTACCTTCGTGACAACGTTCCTAGACTTACACAGGAGATGTTTACCAGACAACTCTATCCAAACCTGTTACACCTGGCCAAACAGGCGATGAAGTCAACACCGATGTATGTCAGCATCAATCCTGTTGATCCCAAATCTTCTCAGACGCTGAATTAGTTGATCGACTGGTCGTACAACTGTCTAAACGTTCCGCAATGCTTGCCTCTCATGAAAGCAAACTGTTAGAAGCATTGCTGGCATTCCAACTTAATTCTGCATGCCGAGAAGAAGCTGAGAGGCCCAAACGTCATAGAGACGATGATGATCAGGATCAGGATAAGACTGACGAGGCTAAACGTCAAAAGATGTCTGGTGAATCCTCCTCGATGCCACCTCCTCCAAAACCAATTCCTGCACAACAAAAGTCTTCTCCACCACGGTCTTCCACTGATAAACCTCGGGACGATTCCGAGTTACCACCCTTGACTCAGAAAACTGGTGATCACTTTGAGTATACGGGTGGTGACGATGAAGAGGTCCTTGAGCCCCAACAACAACCCTCCTCTCCCAAACAAGTGAAGAAACCCGAATCATCATCAAGGCCTTCTAAAAGCAAGAAAAAGACGACTCAGCCTGATGTCGTATCATGGCTAGATGACGATACAACCGCAGAATTTGAATGGTTCTCCACACTTGTTAACAACACTCCCTACCCTGAAGAAGGTCAAGAATTGGTAGACGGTAGTACACTGGAGCATGCAAAAATCTTGCAAGAACGATTCCGTGTGAAGAAGATGACGAAATCCGAGTTGAAGCGCATCAAGAATGACGCATTCCTTCTGTTGAAAAACAGCTCGGAAAGTGCAATCGAGGTTGAATATCACCTTGAAAACATTGCTCGAGCCATGTCTAACAACATGGATTGGCTCAACCCAGAAGCAAACATCGACTTCACTAAACGGAACAACCCTCCATACTACACTGACTGGACCAAACCTCTACCAATAATCGGCCAACCAGATGAACCAAGGATTCCCTTCAGATATTTTTTCAACACAGACCTGGAATTTCTTCTCCATGGTGGCGATGGTTCAAGAAAATACGCTACATCATTAACTCTTCCATTCCCAGCAGCTACCTACTCAAACTGCATAGCTATCGAGGAACGTGCAAATCACTTGTTCTCTGACAAAGTGCAAGCATACGACCAAGATGCATTGTATGGGATTCATCATTGGCCTGAACGCCGAAGAATCTACTACAGAAGCTGCCTGGTTCAGAAGTCTCAACATGAAGTGTATTGCTCAAAGAACATCGTGGCCATCAAACACATTGATCTCAAGTCTAAATGGGACTACACATTCTTGAAGAATATCATAGTCAAACGACAAGATGAACAAGACTATGAATTCTCAGAGGCTGACTTTGAGAACTTGTCACTCAACGACATCGAAGACATGTACCTTGACAAAGTACAGGGTCGTATGAGACAATTCTCGACTGAAATTCAACGTGAATTTATCAAGTCAGTTCTCATCTTCATTAGACGCATTGTGATCAAAGAACGTGTCGAAGATATCCAGATGGCTGTTGAATCATATCAGAAACGTGTAAACTTCACTCCACCACAGCTTGATCTTCCTGACATCAACCAGCTCAAACAACTTACGCTCATCAGCAAACCTTTCGGCATTGTTTACCGCAGTGAACTTCGCAGAAACTGCTTAATGGCGTGTAGTGAGCTCCATAAATTCGGGGATCATACCTTGAAAATGGTTAGGGATGGATTGGCGTACAGATTGAAGGATATACGACTGAAGGTTGGAAATCCTAAGCGCTGGAACTCTCAGGATAGAAGGGATGTGAGAAGGATCATCACCATGATTGATGAACGGTTGTTCAGAAGGGATCAGTTCAGACGCCTGTAGAGCTATGTTGGTGGTAGACCCAGGATAAACATCACCGGCTTTCAACGCCCTGTGCGCACTCCTGGGAACATCACTGCACTTCCTGGTACCCCTTGATTTGTTTCCTTCATATGATTTTGGATGAATGTTTATATATGTGTATGGCTTGTGCACAAATAACAGTGTACAACCCGTATCTGTCAAGAAAGGACCCTGTGGTACGCTTCAGTGCCACAATCCTTATAAAAGGAGCGAAAGCTTCTTATTTTTGAGTAAAACCTATCAAACCTTTCATTTTTCAAGGTTTTGCTCAAAAAGACAAGTACTTCCCCATAAGTTTTTCAAAACCTCAACCGTTTATATCACTAATTGAGGGGGAGTATTTGACTTAAAACTTTGTTCACAAATTGTTCACAGTGGTCACTCTTCCCACAACACTCAATATGGTCATATTTATTCTCAACCGTTCAAAAATAACATTTTTATATGCCATTTTTGAGGGGGAGAAAATTTGTGTGATAAGAAATATGTTGTGCTGAATGCAAATGAATCCGTGTACCTCAGACTTAACCAACGAATTGACGGTACTAAACTGTTTGTAACTCGAAAAGACTTGTCCTGGACGGGTAATAATTTCAAGCTAGTTCGCTAGTGATGTAAACGTGTCTCGCAAAGGACTCGTCTTAGTAGAAGGTACCATTCGAGAAGCTCTTGATAGACATGAACTCTGACGGGTATGACAACCTTTTGAGGTTGGTCTACACCTTCAAGGTAGTTATTAGAGCTAGTTGTCACCTAAAAACTGACAATGTAACTCTTTAACTATTCAACGTAACCGTGTCTCGCGGGAGATTGTCTATCTTTAGTGGATCAATTCATAAAGTGCGCGCTCTTTCCTCACTGTGCGTTTAACCATCAAAACTATTAAGCACATGTGGAGGGGGAGTATTTATGCAAAAACTTATCTCTCACTGTGGTTCAAACATGTCTTTCATTTACAAACCCTTTGAGAGATATTTTAACTTACAGTGGTTATAATGGCAAACATAGGTTAGTCATGGAGTTATAAGGTGACTAAGGTTAGGAATAACCGTCCTATGATCCGCCAGAGCCGGAGGGATCTACCCAAGGACACTACCATTAGTTAGTGTTAGAAGTCCTTAGGAAAGATTGTAAAAAGGAGAAAATGAGAATCGGAGAAAGAAGGAGTTGAAGAATCAAAAAGAAATGTAAAGAAAAGGGTGAAAAGAAATAGCCCTCCAGATTATTCAACTTAGGGCAGACGCCGGGTTCAATTCATATGCTACTGGTTGTCACTTAGTGACACCGGTATTGAAGATTAAAAGTCGTCATGGACCCAGTGACGCATGCACTAAACCTTCTTAGCCACTCAAGTTTCTCTCAACAGAAGCTTGTTTCATTCTCACAGGGAACCCTACATAAACTATTGGCTTTCTCTTAGAGATCGCTGGTATTGAAGAAGGAGACCCTCTCCCTAGTCTCCGCTCAGGAAAACCAAAACGCACTGTTGAGTCTAGAGCCACGAGATTCATCAAAAGATCTCTTAGGAACACTTGACAATTAATCACTTGTTGATCAACAATAAGGTCTTCAGTGATTCAGTGGTTCATATCGAGTCCTTCACAGATCTTAGCAATCTGTCGAGAACATTTATGAGAGGTTCACATCTGTGATCCTCAGTGATTGAATGGAAACTCCTGCCAGGGTCAACATCAAACATCCCTGACAGCAGGTCGCTTCGGTAACTCCCCGTGGATTACGCGGAGTGTGTCTCAAACGGTCTACAGTCGTGAGGTGATGCTTCGGTGTACCTCAGCGACTCATCTGAACTGTAGATGTACTTCGGTACATCGCGTTATCTCACTTGTGGGACTCCAGTTCAGGAACGGCCTTTGTAAGAATTAGAGTTGTGTTTTCACACTATGCTGTTAACACTCTCGAAGTTCAAACTTGTAAGTGCCGGAAACCGCTTATTTCTAACCGTTTGCAATGTTTTCTTCTTATGGAAGCTCTGGAGCGGAATGATCGTGCTGATTCTTCTCATGCTCACGCCAACATCATCACTAATGGAAGTTCTATTCAAAAGCAACACAACCGTCAGAATGATTCTTCGTCTAACCAAAGAGTCTACAAAGTTAAAGACTTAAAGAACTTCATCAGTATTGATTTCCAACGTCAAAAAGCGTGTGAGCATGTTGAAGAATGACGTGGAGACATTGGAGCAGCGAAGCAGACCTGAGGCAGACTGATGCAGACAACAACATACTATCACTTTCACCACAAAGAACAAATGATCAAAGAACAAAGTTAAAGATGACGTCGAAGCTTAACCTTTCAAAGATAACTATCTCTCTACACTGGGGAGATTGTTTGAATCAAGGCAATTCCTCTCACAAGAAAGAAGAATGCCAGAAGACGTCACAGCTACTATTACATCAACGCCTTCACCGTTTACATTCATATATACTTGAGGGGGAGATTGTTGGAATCACTCCTAAACAGTATTTCAAGTATTTATATTTCATATGTAATAGGTAGCTTTGTTATGGCCTTTATGTTTGATTAAGGTCAAGCTTATGTAGAAGGCCCATAAGCTTGATCCAAGCCCAATAAGGAATCGGGAAGGAGAGGGAGTGTTGCCCTAGCTCCTTGCCTATAAATACATTGTAATAACCTTCATTTGAAGGTTGGTTGTTCAAGTTTTTCTCTTTCACTACACTCTACGCATAACCGGTCGAGTATACTTGTGTGTGTGTGTTTGGTTTACTTGTTCAATCGCCTTATCTCTTCTCTTATAAGCTTGTGTTGTAAAACTAGTGACCTAACAATCGATTTTCCATTGTCAAAAATCCCTGGAGAGCTACCCTACTTCATATTGACATATTTGGATGTGGAGACGATGCAAATCAACTTGCCAAATGGGAGTGTAATAAAAATCACTCCGAAAAAGATTAGGGAAGTTTTTGGGATACCAATGGGTCCTAAACCACTTTGCTCTGGACCACAAAGGACGTGGGATGACGAATTTATGAAACAATTTATGGCACAATTCCCGAAAAAGAAAAGGATAACAACAACAACGTTATCAAAAGTGATTCAGAGTACAAAAGAAACAGACTTCACATTCCAAATGAATTACCTAATGTTGTTTGCAAACTGTCTGGGAACTTGCTATAACAGTTCGATGTTGAAGTATCACGTCCTTCAATTTCTGATGACACCAGAAGAAACACCGAGAATAGACTGGTGCTCATTCATTTGGAACTGTATGAAAGTAAGCAAGGATGGGTGGGATGACTCAACACTGGAGAATTGGTACTACGGACCACACGCATCATTCACGGTAAGTCAAGGTTTTCTTTAAAAATATGCTTTAAAACAAATATGATGTAGAGTATCACAAGTGATATTTTAAGTTAATGACACATAAGATGTATGCTATCACCAGTGATATTACAAGTTATTTTTTATTAAATAGATGCCATGTACAATATCACTTAGGATACTAAAAAGATTAATCTACCATTTCTTTTAATAAGTAAAGGTTTTAATGAATGTTTTGTTTGCTTGAAAACAGCTTATTTACTTGCATTTCACAAAGTTTGATGAAATGGATGTGCCACGAAAATGGCCAGCCATCAGAAATTGGACCACAAAACTGATTGAGAAAAGGCAAGAGATGGAAATGGACATGGGAGGGTTTGGTAATGTCATGGTCATCGAAGAAGATGATGACAATGAAGAAGCAGATATCAGGAAACAGAAAGAGGTAATACTTATAATTAATATGCAAAATATGAAAATATCCCTAGTGATAAAATACTTATAATTGCTTTATCTAATTAAAAATACAGCAAGTATATGAAGCTGTTGAAGAAAAGTTTGCTAGAGTTTTGAATGAAAAGAGAGAGTTAGAGAATTTTATAAGGGTAAGCATGGAGATATACCCAAGAGATGAAACGATAAAGTTATTTGTAGAAAAATACAATACACAATTCCAGGGAAATCTTCAAATAGATGAATATGGTAGAGTGATTGATAGTCAAGAAGGAACTAGCCGAAAAGATGGAGGAGATGATGGAAGTGATGATGAAGGCAGGAATACTGAAGGAGGAGAAGATATTCAAGGAGAGGATACAGATAATGGGAATGATGATGATAGCGAAGGAGGAAATGGAGAAGGAGCAAACAAGGATAAAGAAAAAACCACAAAAGAGACTCCTGCAGAAACATATAAACAACAGGTTAGATAATTCTAATTTAAAGTACTTATCAGTATACAATATCATTAGTGATAAATTTTTACATAACAAAATGGTAAAAATACAGGCTGAAAAAGAAGCAGCTGCAAAAAAGAAGCAGACTGAAAAAGAAGCTCAGAAAAATGCAGCTGAGAAACAAAGAGAATTTGAAGCTGAAAAGAAGAAGAAAGAAGAAGCCGAAAAGGTAATATCACAAGTGATAAATTATAATATAACAAAGTCATACAATACAATAGGTTTTTTTTTGTTATTCTTTAATTTTTAATTAATGCAGGCTGCAGAAGAAGTTGCTGCAAAACAAGAAGCTGCAAAAGAAGCTGCAATCCAAAAACAAGAAGAGGCTAAAAAACAGGCTGAAAAAGAAGCAGCTGCAAAAAGTATGCAAGCTGAAAAAGAAGCTCAGAAAGAAGCAGCTCAGAAAAAAAAATATTTTGAAAAACAAGAAGCTCAGAAGAAAGAAGAAGCCAAAAAGGTAATATCACAAGTGATAAATTCTAAATATAACAAAGTCATACAATACAATAGTTTTTTTTTATTCTTTAATTTTTTATTAATGCAGGCTGCAAAAGAAGCTGCAGCAAAACAAGCAGTTGCAAAAGAAGATGCAATCAAAAAGCAAGAAGAGGTTAAAAAACAAGCTGCCGAGAAAAAAGCTGCTATGATAGAGGCTGAAAACAAAAGAAAATCAGAGGAGGCTCCAAAACAAGCTCTAGTGAAAGAGGCAGAAAAAAAAGAAGCTGCAAAAGAACTTGCCAACAAAAGAGCTAAAGGAAAGGTTAGATAGTTTCTCTGTTTAAAATAGGCAAGAAAAGGCGATGTATTTTGGCGCCTTTGAAGAGCCCTTTTTAATTCCTTCTAGTTGAACTACTATTAGTACCCATTCATTCCTACGCATTTGCATGCTTTTTGTTCACGTGCATGCTTTTGCGAAAAACTTATGATCTATGGTTTGTAATAACTAGTATTTTAGAGATAGGGAACTCCAAACTTTAAGAATGAATGGTGAATGTATGCTTTCTTCTGATTTGCATAAATCCCCATTCATTCTTATGCATTACATAGTTTTTCTTCACATGCATGCTCCTATAATCTACCATTTTAGCGATATTGAATCACAAACTTTAAGAATGAATGGGAAATGAATCACTGATTTTTTGTCTTATTTTGAGAATTATAGGCTTATATGACTCAAAAATAAAACAAAAATAAGCGGCTTCTGTAACATAAGCCGAAACAAAAATAAGCTCGTAAGACATATAAACTTAAACAAAACACCTTGCAGAACTTTTTCATATCTAAACCCTATTAGATTCTTAAAATACAGGCTGAAAAAGACGCTGCAGCCAAAAAACAAGCAGCTCAGACACAAGAAGAAGAAAGGGCTAAAGTTGGAGAATTTCAAAGCCCAGAAATTCAACATAAAGCATTCAGGACTGAGAAAGATGTTGCTGAAGAAAGCAACAAAGAAAATGAAAAAAAGAAGGAAAAAGGATTGTTAAACCATCGGTGTACTTGAAATCAACTTATATGAACAAGAAGGCAGACAAGATGGAACCGTTAACAGAATCTGAAACAATGCTAGCTAACAGCTTATTTTCGATGGAAGAAGATATCATGTAAGATTTAAATTTGCTGTTAGTATTAAGGTTATGTTATTTATCACAAGTGATATGCTATATTTAAGAACCTAAATTTTATCAACTGTGATATTAAAAAATAGAGAAGAGGTATTTAATGATGGCAAGGGCACACCAGTACCAAGAATAGTAATGCAATCAATTGCGTCGGGCTTGCTAATAGAAAGTCAGGTAATCGATGCATTCGCTTCGGTATTGAATCATGAGGAGAGGAAGAACAAAGTTGGAAAAATGAAGACAAGATACTACTTCCCAACAGATGCAGTGGTAAGATATAAAAACTTCCAAAAAAATGCAATAATATATATATGCGTTTCAAAAATTATGTAATATGTATTTTAAATTATCTTGAATCTATTGTCATGATACAGCTGCCAGAGATTCTGAAGAAACAAAAAGATGAAAAAAAAGCAGTATGACAACTTTGAAAGAGTAATAAAAAAACTCATGACTGAGGAAGAAGCAAAACAGAAATTGAAAGATGTGAAACTTGTATTCTTTGCGATAATTGCTCACGACCATTACTATGTAATAGTTTTCAACCTGGAGAAGGGCAACGCTGTAATACTGGACAATGGCATTTCAGATGCGCCCTACAAAGATAAATACAAACCCAACTTTGATTTTGTGGTAAGCAATGTCTGAACCGAACTCTATTTAAATACTTATATCTTTTATACAGACTAATATCACTAGAGATAAATTGTAGCAATTAATATCACTAGAGATAAATTGTAGTAAGTAATATTTTGTTAATTTGCAGAAATCATTGCTTGTAAGTTACTTGATGAGGGCTTCACACCCAATCCTAGATACGATATTGAAAGAGAAGCCAGCTACAGTTTTAAAGATGAAATGGAGAACAATGGATAACAAGATTGACTGCGGCTTATACATGATGATGCATATGGAGACATTTGAAGGTGAAGCAGGATCAAATTGGAAGCCAAACATCATTGATGAAAAAAATCACATATATGCTGAACAAATGAGAAGAATGAGGATGAGGTATGCAGCAAAGATACTGTTACATGAAGTGAATCAAAAGAGTGAACTGATGTCAGAATACGCAATCAAGTTTGCTGAAAAACAAAAGCATGATGAGAAAGAGATTCAAAAGGTGGTTGAAAAAGCTATCAGGAAGAAGATAGCTGAAGAAAACAAGCATTAAATGTATTTAATGCTATTACAAAATAATTTACATTTCTGTTTAAGTATCTTAGATTTCTAAACAACGTAGATGGTTTAAAGTAGGTTTAAGAATCTGATATGCAAAAAACAAATAGTAGGGCTACCGGGCCACGGAATGTGACGGACAGTGTCCAAGTTTGGGAAATACCTAAGTAGATGGGTGGATCTGTTAGGTACCTGAATCACATTCCCTAGTTCCGGAGATTGAACTACATTTTGTTTTGGATTTTGCATATTTTAGTTGGATTTTACATTTTGTTCTGCATTTTAGATGCAAGTAGGACTGCCGGGCCACGAAATGTAACAGACAGTGTCCAAGTTTGGGAAATACCTAAGTAGATGGGTAGATCTATTAGGTACCTGAATCACATTCCCTGGTGCCGGAGATTGTACTACATTTTGCTCTGAAATTTGCATCTTTTAGTTGGAAATGCAGACGTATGCTTTTAGATGTATTTTACATTTTGTTCTGGATTTTAGATGGAAGTAAATGCTTTTGGGTAATATGAATATAACCTTGTTTATGTTCTTCTGCTGACATATGCATGTATCTATCAATAAATATATTTATGTTGTTGGGTAATTCATCGAAGATTTCGGTACTCAGGTAGCTTTAGTTTATATAAATGAATTGGTGAATCCAAGATCGGTAAATTTGAGATTATGATGAATTTTTTTTCAAAGTGTAAATGCTTTATTTGCGATACTTTGGTAATTGATAAGATGACTGCGAAGACGCACTGTCCTTAAAATGTATAAAATGACTCTATCAAATTAAGAGACTGACTATTTTTGCAATGACCTACTCTGTAAAAATATGTTAAGACTGGCAACAAAATTTAGATCTTGAGTCACCACAAAAAAATCACAAGCAACCAAAAACTAGACTACCTCCTTTTTCTTTTTTTTTTCTTTTTCTTTAAATGTATCACTTGTGTTATTAGAACATATCACCAGTGATATAGCTAAAAGTTTATTATATCACCTGTCATATAACAAAAAAGAAAAGAAAAAATAAGTAAGAATTTATTACTTCCAAAATGTACTTTGAGATGTGAGCTTGTATGTGCTTGCTGTGAAAATTTTCAGTTGGTTAGTATAGACAAAAGCTTTTCAAAAAATGTAGTCAAGGACAATCTATACATACACAAAAAAGCATGTAAAAAAAGCATGATTTAAATGAATCATCTTGCACAAATATGAAATGAAACATGATTATGCAAATGTAATACAAAAACAATATTTAATTGTATATCACAGGTGATATATATTAAAAAAGGCAAAAAAGTTTACATAAAATAAAAATAGAAGGACTGAAAATGTAAAGTTCAATAAAATAAAAACCAGATCTGGAAAAACACACACACAAATAAAAAAAAACACACACCCACAATATATCCTTCTAAAAATAAACGACGAACCGTTGAATCAAATTCTGAAATACATAAATATGAAGGAATCGCAACCTCAAAAACCGGATAAGGGAAAACATGCTGTTGAAAATATGGATAATGGTACGACACTCATTTCGCTATTATTTAAAAATTACATGAATTTTATTTACTGTTTGCGAATTTTATATGAGTTTTATATGCGTATTTTATATGTGTTTGCTTATTTTAAGATGTTTTGAAACAATGATAAATTACAGATTATATTAAAAAGAAAAAAAATGAAATGATTGTTGAAGATAAGTGTATTATACTAGTTTATCTACTGTGATTTAAGAAAATATGTTGAAGACAAAATTTTATGCTATTGAATTAGAAGTTACAATAGCGACAGCTCATGTCATTGATTGTTAGATGTTTACAGCTGTAGAAACTAAGATCGTCGTAGTTTTAGGATAGTTATAAATTGAGGGACATTGTAGTTTGATTGAAGTTTTGCTAATACAACATAAAAATCTTAAAAAAAAAGAAGCTCAACTAACTGTTTTAGGCTTACAACTTCATTCAAAATGCATAGTGAAAGAACTTAGTTTATACATTTTGAAGTTGTAACTAGTTTGAGTGAACTTGTAAACTGAGGGACATTGATGTTTAAGGGACATAAATGTGACTGTTTTGGGATTGTTGAAACTTTTTTTGGGGTCGTTGTAAATCAAGGTGATTTGGTTGTTAACATGTAGAAAAAGAAACGAAAGGTGTACACAATACTGAAGGTAGTTTGGTTGTCAAAAACGTTTACCCAAATTTGGTTAATTTGTAGATTCAATGAATGTGACATTGCCAACCAATGTATAACTGGATTCGCTATTATTTATGATATATTATATGATAAACACACAGATGAACAGAAACCAAAAAGAAGAAAACAGTTAGCAAGATTAGGATGTAAGAAAAAATGTTTTAGAGGTTTGCATCCACTAATAGAAAAAAAAGAAAAAAGGTTGAAGAAAAAAAAGAAGATGATAAAGGAAGAAGCAACAAAATTAAAGCCTGAGCAAGAAAAAGAAGCATCGGAAAAAGCTACAGAACAGGTATATCAATAGTGATTTGAGATAGTTCTATGAATGGTATATCACAAGTGATAAATGCTAAAATATCACAAGTGATAAATGCCAACAATTTTATTTTATTATTTTATTTTTACTACAGGATGCAAAAGAAGCTGAAAAAGAATATTCGGTAAAAATGAAACAAGCTGAAAAAGAAACTCCTGAAAAATCTGAAAAAGAAACTGCTGCAAAAAATGATGATAAAGAAGAGAATCGTGAAAGAGAAAAAGAAAAAGGAAAAAGAAAAATTGGTGAAATGGAAAATGATGTAAACGAAGAGATTGAAAAAGATGCAAAAAAGAAATGAAAGGTGTACACAATACTGAAGGGAAGGGCATCAGTTAAGCCACTTTTTGAGGCAATGCGTGGGTTAAGTGTAGAAAGAAAGAAGGTTATAACACAAATGGGTTTTGGAGATTTGATAGAATTCCCAATAAATGAAATACCAACAAAGCTTGCCTTCTTTGTGGTAGACAGCCTCGATACAGAATCAATGAACCTTAGACTTCCAACAGGGAATTTAAAATTTTCTCCACAAACTGTGCATGAAGTTCTCAGACTACCAAACGGATCAAGGACGCTAGAAAGAGATGAAGGCCAAAGACAATACAATGATAAATTTGTTGAAGAATGGAAAGATCAATTCAAACATGAAAACAGTTTGACAACAAATGCCATATCAAAGGAGATAACAAAAACAACAAACACGGATTTCATGTTCAGAATGAACATTTTAATGCTTATTGCAAATACATTGGGAGGATGCGATAAAAGCTCTGTTGTCAGAAAAATGGTGTTGGAAAATGTGTTTGAAGGAGATAATGTGAAAGATATAGACGGGTGCAGATATATTTTTGATTGTGCAAGCTTAACAAAACATGATTGGTCTGCAAGAAAGAATAATAGGACAGAGGTTGAGTATTACGGCCCAGTTACATTCTTGATGGTAAGTAATAAATTCTAAATTATTTTTTCTTCCTAACATAAAATGTTATGAAAATATATATTCATTGAACTGATAAAATGGTTGATGAAACAGCTTGCATATTTACATTACACAAAGTTTGATCAAATGAATGTGCCGAGAAGAATACCAGCTCTAAAAAGCTGGAACACAAGTCTGTTGAAAAGTAGGGAGATTTTGGAAATTGATTTCAACAAGTACTTTGGAATGGTGGAAATTATAGGAGATATGAATAAAGACGAAGAAGATACTCAAAAGCAGGTCAGTCTAAAAAAAATTAACTTCTTTGTTATGTCCTATCACAAGTGATAAAATAAATTATGCATGGTATCACTTGTGATAATACAGTAAAATATTAAAAAACACTATAATATCACTGGTGATGATGTATAACTAATATGATCTTAAATTTGAAATTCAATCATAGGAAGTGTATCAGATGCTAGAAGATAAGATAGAAAGCATTTTGAGTGAGAAATAAATGCTAGAAGAAACAATTAAAGAATATCTATGTAAATTCAAAGGGGATGAAAGGCTTCAGCAATTTAGAGAAAGAATAAAAAAGATTTTCAGTCAACCAGATGATTGTTTCAAAGGAAAAAGTCCATTCTTATCATCAAGCTCTATATCAACATCAAAAGAGTCAAGCTCCATCAAATTTGGCACAAGTGATGATGAAGATGGAAATAATGAAGTACAAAATCCATTTGCCAGACAATATACAGAACACGGACATGAAATTGACGAATCAATGATAATTGATGATGCTGTCAAAAACGATGAAGCAAACGACTAAAATGAAGAATCAGTCTATAATGAGAATGAAGTTGCGCAAGGTAGTGGAAACAAAGACGCAAGCACTACCAAAAATGATGAAACTGATGAAAACAACAAGAAGGATAAAAGAGAAAAGGATGAAGCTGTGGGAAACAATGATGGGAATAGTAACAAAAAGGGTGAAGCTGCAGGAAAAAATGAAGGGGAAAAAGATGAAACAAACAAGGTTACAAGTCAAAAAAGTAATGAAGAAAGAATAATGAGTGAAAACGATAAAACTAAAGATCAAAGAGAACCTTTTGATACTGATGATGATATTTTTGGAGAATTACTAAACAAAACTGATGAAGAATTTAGAAAGGAATTGAGAGAAATACAAAGGAAACAAGCCAACATGGATGTAAACGAAATGAAGAAGTGAACAGATATGCGGAAAGTGAGAACCCTGAGAACCTGAAGAAACAGAAAAGTGTTGAAGAAAAAGAACAAACAGGTCCATCTTCACAGAGCCCTAGTTTCGTCTTTATACCAGGGTCTCAGCCAAGCTTTGATCTAGGAATTGATAGCCCAGGAGTACAGTCAAAATCAAGTGATGAAGGAAAACAATATCAGTGCCTGAAATCTCCATACATGAACAAGAAGGTCAGCACTGTGGAAAACTAGAAGGGGGGGTTGAATAGTTTTACCAATTAAAACTTCCTTTTAAACTATTTAGATCGACTTATGTCAATCTATTTGGTTGTGTGTTTTGGATGTTGATAAACAAGCATATAAAGATATGTAATGAAAAGATAAGAGTAAGAAGCACAAAACCACAATGCGAGTATTTATAGTGGTTCGGCTACAAGGACACCTTCCTTGCCCTACTCCACTCCCCGAGTCACCTACTCGAGAGTTCGTAAACACTACACCAATCTCCTTATGGCGGAGAAGCCTTCACAACGTCGCCTACCCTTTTTCCGGTGCTAGGCTAACCACCGAGTTCTTTCACTCCAAGGTGAACCAAACCTACACAACGTCGCCTACCCTTTATAAGGTACTAGGCTAAGTACCTAGTTCTTTCACACCAAGGTGAACTACACCTTCACAACGTCGCCTACCTTTATTAGGTACTAGGCTAAGCACCTAGTTCCATTGCAATGGAGGAACTACTACCACACTACACCAACGACTAATCCCAAAGGGGATCTACTCCTTTACAACATCATCAAGGACATCAATATCCTTGGATCTAATGCTAGTCTATCTAGTACATCGAAACACACCATATCGAATGTACATCTAAGGCACCTTTCACTAATGCCTTTGACTAGATCTACAAGACACCTTTCACTAATGTCTTGTGTCTTCACTTCGAAGCACCTTTCACTAATGCTTCAAGTCTTGACTTCTAAGCACCTTTCACTAATGCTTCTTGTCTTGACTTCTAAGCACCTACCACAAGTGCTTGTCCTATAGACGATAGATACACTTCACTAATATCTTCGTCTTGACACTTGAGACATCTTTCACTAATGTCTTCAACACTACACTTCTTTGAAGAAAGAAAGAGATCATCAACAAGAGGACTTTAGTAGCCTTGATGATGAGGAAGCTTGGCAACTCATGGACTTGAGCTTGCTCGACTTCAAAGGTGGTGATCTTGCCTTTAAGAGGAACCTAAAAGATCACACAAAAACAAAACTACTAACATAGATCTCTTGGATCTAAGGTTAGTGAGATTTAACTCAGGGGATAAAGTGTGTTAGAAAGGGGTGAGAAATAATGAAGAAATGACTCACTATTTATAGAGGAAAAATCCTACTATTTCCCCGGATCCCACGGATCCCTTCCACAAGGGATCCGTCTAGCGTTAAGCTAGGGATCCGTGGAACGCTCCTCTTTGCCCATGGGTATTTTGGTTATGGGTCATGGGTCATGGGTTGAACCATGGATCTTTGGCTAGATACAATGTATTTTTGAGTGCAATGCACTTAGTCACTTGGGTATGGGTTGATCCATGGGTTTATGGATATTATCCATGTATGATATAAGCATGATGTCATGCAATGGGTTATGGGTCAAGATCCATGGGTTATGGGCTTTGGGTTGTACCCAACTACATTCAATGTATTTGCCCAATGGGTTGTAATACTTAAGTTTCTACCCATTTATATTACACAATATACTACATACTAGTTATGTGTATATTTTATCCAAATATGTAAACACTAGTTGTTGTACATATGTATTACTTAAATCATAAAATCACTTATACTTGTTTTAGTGTTTTATGTGAAAATGTGAATATGTTAGAAACTATTAGTTCAAACCATTTACGTATTTTATTTGTTTCGTTAACATGATTTTACGTTTGTTATCGACAAAACATTAGAAGATCGTAAAATATAAATAAACGTTTTTACGGCTTATTTGTATTAACAATCTCCCCCTTTTTGTTGATGACAAAACATAAAATTATTTTAAGGAAAAGCTAAAATTCGTAAAAGTTTGAATTTGTAGTTTTTACTTTCTTCTCCCCCTTTTTGTTGAAACAAAAAGTGTTTGAAGAAAAGCAGCACATTGTTTTTTAGAAAAAACATGTGAAAGAAGTAAAAGTAAAAAGAAATAGAGAGCAAGTAACGGGAAAGGATCTCATCGTTACTCCCCCTTGACGAGTCCATCCCTAAGTAAGGGCGTCAAGAAACTAATTCTAATCTAGTTCATTTGCAACTAACTTTTGCAAAAGATTACGTCTATGTGACGGTTGTGCTCCCCCTAGATGATTGCAATTTTTGCAACGGGAAGTCATGAAAAATAAGTCTAAGATTGCAAGTAATTTTGCAATGTATTATTTTGACATAAAGCTCCCCCTATCTTTAGGATGTCAAAGTCTTCATGTGTAAATTGAATAACTACAAAACAAAAATTAGAAAGCAAGTATAATTCACAATTTCCTGCAAATGTGATTTAAGTTAGTAGAAAGGAAAACTTTCTGTCTTCACGGATCCCACGGTTCCCTCCTAGTAGGGATCCGTCTAGGCAATACTGAGGGATCCGTAGTAGCTGATTAATTTCAGCAATGGTGATATAACAAGTAATGTTATAAAAAAAAAAAAAGAGATATGAATACAAGGTAATCATATGCTCAGAAAAATAACAAGTAGCATGTAATTCCATTTAATAAAACAAGATTTATGATATACACGACTCTAAAAATAAGAAAATAGACAATACATGACTAGGAATTTTTAGACTAGCTAACGCTTGATGCTAGGACACCACTAAAATCTTCTAGCTCAAGTTTTGTTTAGGTTTAATCTCATCGAAACGTTCGAGGAGATGATAGAACATGAAACGTTGGTCTTCTCGTACTTCATGTATCAAACTTTCAACATGTTGACAATGATAGCAATCTTTGTCATGGCTAGGTAGTGGTGGTGGAAGAAATGAAATGGCTTGATGCGAAGGATCAAGTGAAGCGGCTTGTGGAGCTTCAAACGATGGAGGGATTGGTGGAGGTGCATTTGAGAATGACTCAACCAAGAATGATGGTGGTGGTAGAGAAGTGTCAACTTCCATATGATCGGGTGGTTGACTTTGATGATTTCTCATAATCCAAATGGGATTATATGATGGAGACGGCGAAAAGGAAGCCGGAGCAAGTGTTGACTCAACACCTTGATTTTGAACCATTATTCCTCCTAATGAGGAGAATGTTGTCGACGGAAGTGGATGAGACGGCCTAGGAGGCAAGTCCTCTAAGTTGTAGAGGTGTGGTGATGATAGAGGGGATGTAAATTAGATAGCTCTAGGAATCAATGGTGATGGTTTAGTGGAGATGATATTGTTTGGCCTAGGAGGTATGGTGGTGTTTGGCATTGGTAGTTTTGTGGGTACTATCCTTTTAGGAATTGGTTTGATTGGATGATGAGGGATCCTATCATTTGTTGGCTTGACCGGAGATGATTCGGTTGAAGAGATTTCGTGTATAACACGCGCCTTTTTCATGGGTGGTTCTTTGGTGGGTAAGTTACTACTTGGGGTTTTCCTCATGATGAGATGATTTCAAGAGGTTGCAAGAGCTAAAAGTTAGGATGAGAGTGATGACTATGGAGGTTCTAACAAAGTGGTTTATAAATCAAGAGATTTGGCAAGTGCATTAATGTCTTAAGTCACTAGGATTCATTGGAATGTGATGATTAACATGCACAAGAGTCAACTTCAGAGGTTGTACTGATCTAGGAACTCATTTAAGATGAGATGGAGTGTTTGAGTTAGGAAGATGAGTTGAAATGATTGTTTTAGCAAGATTTGACCTAAACTGTCACCCGGATCCCACGGTTCCTTCCTCAGAGGGATCCGTCTAGGCTAATCCTAGGGATCCGGCTTTCAGCAGTTATGAAAGAGTGGAAATGATGTTTCTAAGATCTAAGACCTATAACATCTTGAGTGTTTTAGTCTTCCTAAGTGTTTTAAATGAAAAAGGTGCTTAGGTACTTGAAGGTGGTGAGTGTTGTAGCTAATGATTGTCTTTTATGGAAGGATTTGGAACTTTCATGAGTACAAATGAATGAGCAAGGATGACACTAAAGATGAGAGTGTCAATTGAAGCTAAATGATCCTAGAGATCAGGTTGTGACTTAGGATTGTGTCTTGGAAAATATCCTAAAGGTTTTGAGATGGAAAAACTAGGATTTGATCAACTTTGATCAATTTTGTGGTGAGGATGATTAATGATCAACTTAGCCATAATCGAAGGATTTCTAAGACTAGATGTGAGGGATCAAGTAAAAGATGAGGTGTGATTTTGAGAGCGGAAGAGTAGTGGATTAAAAACGAAACGGTAGATCTACAAGCGTCTTAGAGTGTGATCTAGGTGAGTTATGTATGAGTAGGAAAGATCAACCTATCTTGATAAGGACTTAATTTGCCTTAAAACCCTATGTTTAGCTTAGTGTGAGATGTTCTAAGGATATGTTTGAAATATAGTGCTTGCAATTGCATTTTCTGTTTGCCGGATCCTACGGTTCCCTAAGAGTAGGGATCCGTCTAGTACAATCTTTGGGATCCGCCTATCTGCTCAGCAGGACCTTTACTAAAGGTATGCAATGATCTTGACAAATGCATTATATCTCAAGGATAGTCTAAAAAGAGTTCTAATACTAAGATATCAAATGTAAGATGTTTTATTTCATGAAAGAAATTGGATTACATTGATAAAGCACGAGTACAAGAGATTTGATCCTATTTTGGAATACTATTAGTTTCCTTGAGTGTTTTCACTAGGAGGATCATTATGTGATTGATGAGTGTTGGTGGAATCAAGAATGAAGAAAGTCTTCATGAGAGATATGTTTAGCAGTTCCATCATCTTGTTCACAAGTACGTACAACGGACTTTGAAATTGAGGATGGAAGTGCATAACATTATGATAGAGGCGTGTCAAGAACATTCCATAAGGGATGAGTTTATTCTTGGAGCCTTGAAGATTTGCAATTCTCCTTGCGAAGAAGTAGGCGAGATTGTATGGTTGTTGTGTTAGCAAACAGTACAACATGTGAGCACAACAAGCGGGAAGGATTTCTTGATTTCCCCTAAGACTCCAAACATTTTCACGTAGGATGAGTGCAAGAGGCTTGTACTCTTCTTGGATATCCCTTGTAAACATAATGTTTGGATCGGAGTAATATGGTCGAGGTTTGCATATTATGCGATTTAAATCTTCCGGAGAGGGTATGTGTGAACAATATGGACTATTTTCTTCACGAAAGTTGAAGAGAGAATCAAGAGACCAATCTTCGGTGAAGGCACATTGTCCATGATTTGGAATCCGGAGGATGTGAGCAAAATGCCCAAGGGTTAGAGTGAACTTTTGGTTTTTGATATAAAACCAAAGAGATAGAGAATGATCCTCGTTACGAACGAGTTCGACTTGACGGAAGAATTCCATTATGAACCTTGGACATATCTTCTCGTTGATTTCAAGAAGACATTCTAGTCCTATGGCTCGGAAGGAGGTATTGATACCTTCATCGAATTGTAGAGAGGTGTCTACAATACGTCCTTCGTGGAAGTGACGGTTTTCGAGATTATTGAACCCACGGACATGATTGCCAGGTGTGTTGGGTTCGAGAGAGATGTTCGGAGTGTAGACGCTAGTGAGTGAAAAATCAAACTCATATTCATGCGTCATAGTTGAGCCTATAGGAATGATAAGTTAATGGAAGAAGATGTTTGATATTAACCAATGATTGATCTGTGCAAAACCGTCAAGTTTTATCACGCAAGCCGACCACTTGTGAATGGCCGACCGTAACAAACTTAAAACAGTTTAAGCACAAATGCAATGAAGATCAGGAGAGTATAGTGTTTCCCCAGGTCGTTAAGTCCCAACGAGCTGTGCGAGAATAGTCAAACGTTTAGTGATCGAGAAGATTTGAACAGATAAGGAGATATGATTTATTATAACTACAGAAATAGCCAACAAATTACAGAGGCTTAAATGCAAATTAAAGAAAATTAAAAAGATAAAATATATTAAATAAATGCTATCACTATTTGCAAAATGATGTTTTTGATTTTATGTTTTTATAAAACTTAATTAAAAACTACGTAACGTACAAATAAAAATGTGAAACTTACACAATATTAATCCTAAAAATATGAAAATGATATTTTTACAATCCTAATGATAAAAGAAAATTATTAGAAAAAGAAAATTATTTTACAACTATTTATCTATTTATTATTAATTAAAAACTATTTTTAACTATTAAATAATAACCTAAATTACAAGAAAATAGGAAATAAACCTAGAAAAATAAAATTAAGACTTGGAAAAATCTAAAATAACAAAAGAGAATTTTCAAAACTATTTTTATATTTTTCTGATTATTTTTGTATTTTCTAGGAATTAAAAACTATTTAAAACTACTTAAATCACTTAAAAATACAAATTTAACTAAGAAAAATCTAGAGAAATTTTTTTTTACTTTTTATATTTATCTAAACTTAAGAAAAATGAAAAATTATTTTTTTGAAACTTTTCTTAATTTTTTGTATTAAATGCTATTTAAAAATGCTTAAAAACTGAATTAAATCAAGAAAAATACTAAACTGAATTAGAAAAATCTGAAAAATTCAGGAAAACTCTAAAATAATATACTGAATCTAGGAAAATAGAAAAACATGGGCTTGTGTGTAAGAATTTTAAACTGAAATGCAAAGTACTTATCAATAAGCACTTGGAATAAGCACAAGGTACCAAACAAGCACCAAACTGATACAGGAGCTTGAATAAGCTAAAAGAACTCAAAATGAACAAGTTAAAACTATCCTTATCCTCTATTTAGCTTGATTGAACAGATTTGATGAAATAAGCTTTAGTGCAAAAACAGGTTTTGAGGCCTACTTTGCAGCTGAAAAATAAGCACCTAGATAAACTAAAACTGAGAACCAGCAATTGGAACTTAAACTAGACCTGGCTAACTATGTTTAAACCAAAAAACAGACCTTGGGAAGCTCTATTGAGCTCTGTGCAAGTGGCTGCACAAACCTGTGCACACTCAGTATTAACTGAGCTTGTGCACAGGGGAAATGAGACTAGATTTACAAGCTTTTTTGGAGCTTTTAAAAATTTGATAAAAATCTATAAAAATAGTAATAAGAATTTAGACCAGCTGAAGTTTATACACCCACAATTTTACTTAGTTTGGTCTAAAGATGAGTTCATGAAAATTCATCCTAGCTGAGCTCAAAATGGCTTTATCATGCCTTTGACTTTTATGACAGATTTGAAAAGTTGACTTATGTGAGATTAGAACTAAATTTGTGGACTGATGTTGAAGTAAAATGATGAAATACACTTGATCCAATCTATGTTTATGATTTCTAAACACAAAACTAACTTTTGATTTGTCAAAATCACAACAGTGAGCAAGTTAAGACAGATTGCATGAGAATTTGACTTTGAGAGTTTACAAGTGCAGTATTAAGACAGAAATGAGTCAATATAAGCTAAACAAACATAAACCAATAAGTCCTAACCAATGAACAAGGCTCTAGCACAGTTTAGGTAGCAAATCCAAACACCACTGTAAACACTAAATTGTGAGCAAAACAAAGCTAACTGCTAAACTAGCACATGCAGACAATCAAACTGACTTTAACTACTATAATAACAACTAATCCAACAAACACAAACCAATCTAAACCATAAAGGCAGATTATGCAATAACTTATGGAAATTAACTTACAATGGTCCCTAGCCACAATGGCTTGCAATCAATGAAACCAGAACACAGTACCACTAGCCTATATAAATCAACCCATAGAACTTAGAATCAACCCAAATTCAGCACTGATACACCCATATTCCATTTCCATTTCAAATTGATGGCTCAGTTGACTTTCATTGACCAAGATCCAACTTTGCTAGAAACATAAATATAAGCTTATCAAAAGCTATGAGGAGCTTATGTAAGCTTATATGAGCTTAAAAATAAACTACTAAACACTTGTACATAAGATTTTGATATTGCAATTTGAAACAGTGAACATAAATTATGAATTGTGAACACAAACTGAAATTGATGCTTGAAATTAGTTTTAATACACTTAAATGACTTAATTTGATATATTGAAACAAAACATTACAACTTAAAGCTTAATTAAAAACAGAAACATGAAATACGACATACATGTGAAAATAAAAATTAACTACTGCCTCTAACTTGCTTCTTCCTCCTCCTTTATATGAAAAATCTCTTTCCACGTGTCCTCTGAGTGAATCCCAACACTAATCTTGACCATTGGATGTCTGGATTTCATATTGGCCATTTGATTGGTTTTTGGCGGGAAATGCAATTTGACCTGTGGTTTCTGATTTTAGCTACTAGGGGGTGGCATTTATTGTGGTGGGGAGAGTGGGTGAATATGATGATGAGGGGGAGGGATAAGGGTTGAGGTGACTGGAGAGGGTTGCAGGGCAAGTGGAAGAAGATAACCATGGTGGGAGGGAAAGCTGCTAGTGTGACTGAGGTGTTGACCAAGGGTTCAAAAAGGTAATGACAGGGGGGTCAAATGGGTTTTGGCAGGGGTCCAATTCAGTTTTGACAAGGCCAAAGGATAGGTTTAATATTAATGACAAGGACTTGTTTGCAATTTCTGATTTTTGAAGGACCAATCCTGTCAATTTCTGATTTTATAACCCAAGGGCCAAACTTGACAATCTTTGAAAGTTTAGGGACCTAACTTGTCATTATTGAAAGTTAAGGGACCTAAGTTGTAATTTTGAAAATTTAAATCTCAAGGACCAGTTTTGACAACTTAAGAATCCCTAGGGACTTAAAATGATATTTCTCTTTATTTGGTTTTACCAGGGACTGTTTTTGACAACTTTTGAAACTCGGGGGACTAAAACTGCCAATTATGCAAACTTGATACGTTTTTCACCAGATTTTGATATTTTTGCATTTAAAACACATAAAACACTTATTTGTGATATTTTTATCATTTTGATGTCTTTCTGAGTGTTTTCAGATGTTTTTGCAGTTTAAATGGTACAAAAATGATGAGTATTTAGACACTCATCAATGATTATCTAACGTTTTTACTAGATATTTATTAACAATGGTTTTTAATACTCTAACTACTTAAGGTTTTGACAAATTTGTGGATCATTACTTTTAGAAAGATAATGGTTTTTAATCTTGCATGAAAACTGTTTTTCTAGTAGGACGGATCCCACGGTTCCTTTACAAAAGGGATCCGGCTAGTATATCTTCCGGGATTCGTGGATCTGTAGTAACAGAAACAGATTTGATAAAAACATAGGTTTTGCAGTTTTTGTACCACGAAATATGTTTTATCCTACATTTTCTTTTAGCATGCATACATGACTTCTAATGTATCATGAAAGAATATAAAACATATAAATCAAAAGAAATGATAAACACATTATAACAATAATAACCTAGATAAACTAGATTATTAATAATATTGCATTTCAATACTAAGGATGATACAAAGGATTAGGTATGTGACCCCAATATAGATTAACAACACAAAGTAAATGTCTCCGTATGTGAACTTCATCATAGGGAACACAAGTGCGATGAGTGTTAGGGCGATGAGCACGAGTGCGATGTAAACCATGTTGATGACGGATCTTCTTGGTTTCGGTTGAGATGGAATGAGGAAGAAGATGAAGTTTTTGAGTGAGAGGAAATTTTTGAAATTGGAAGATTTGAAAAAGTGAGGGTTGGATAGAGTGGTCGACGATGGGAGTATTTATGGGGAAGGAGGAATTTTTGAAATTCGTGTTTTGTTTTATTATTGGATTAAAAGAAAACAAAACATAAGTTTTATATACCACGACTCTAGACGAGAAATAAGACACGTATGTAAGAAAAAGGCTTCCTAATGAAACTTCATGTACAACATGTAATTTGCACAAAAGATAATCATATAAATACCTAAATAGGTATACTTAATTATCAAGCAAAGTAAAAAGAGAATCATACCTTTAGCGCACTTAGGAATGTCTTTACAAATGACACAGCAATTGTCACTTAGACTATTCCCGCTCCTTTGCGTTTAAGATACCTTCTTAAGGAAGGTATTCTTGTTACCAAGCGACTCCTAAAGCTTGGTGGGTATGAGCTTTGACTAATCAACATGACACAGAAGATTAGTGCAATTAAATGAAAAAATAAATAAGAAAAATGTTGTTATCAAATCAACATCCAAACATATAGTTTTAAAAGACATGGTGTTTGTTTTTATGAAAAAAAAAAACCTTCTTTGTATTTTTCAATTAACCATGGATCGTATCAAGTTTTTAAAGTACAATATACTTCAAGAAACTTGGTAACGAAGCTCTAATGCCAATTGTGGAAAACTAGAAGGAGGGGTTGAATAGTTTTACCAATTAAAACTTCCTTTTAAACTATTTAGATCGACTTATGTCAATCTATTTGGTTGTGTGTTTTGGATGTTGATAAACAAGCATATAAAGATATGTAATGAAAAGATAAGAGTAAGAAGCACAAAACCACAACGCGAGTATTTATAGTGGTTCGGCTACAAGGACACCTTCCTTGCCCTACTCCACTCCCCGAGTCACCTACTCGAGAGTTCGTAAACACTACACCAATCTCCTTATGGCGGAGAAGCCTTCACAACGTCGCCTACCCTTTTTTCGGTGCTAGGCTAACCACCGAGTTCTTTCACTCCAAGGTGAACCAAACCTACACAACGTCGCCTACCCTTTATAAGGTACTAGGCTAAGTATCTAGTTCTTTCACACCAAGGTAAACTACACCTTCACAATGTCGCCTACCCTTTATTAGGTACTAGGCTAAGCACCTAGTTCCATTGCAATGGAGGAACTACTACCACACTACACCAACGACTAATCCCAAAGGGGATCTACTCCTTTACAACATCATCAAGGACATCAATATCCTTGGATCTAATGCTAGTCTATCTAGTACATCGAAACACACCATATCGAATGTACATCTAAGGCACCTTTCACTAATGCCTTTGACTAGATCTACAAGACACCTTTCACTAATGTCTTGTGTCTTCACTTCGAAGCACCTTTCACTAATGCTTCAAGTCTTAACTTCTAAGCACCTTTCACTAATGCTTCTTTTCTTGACTTCTAAGCACCTACCACAAGTGCTTATCCTATAGACGATAGATACCCTTCACTAATATCTTCGTCTTGACACTTGAGACATCTTTCACTAATGTCTTCAACACTACACTTCTTTGAAGAAAGAAAGAGATCATCAACAAGAGGACTTCAGTAGCCTTGATGATGAGGAAGCTTGGCAGCTCATGGACTTGAGCTTGCTCGACTTCAAAGGTGGTGATCTTGCCTTTAAAAGGAACCTAAAAGATCACACAAAAACAAAACTACAAACATAGATCTCTTGGATCTAAGGTTAGTAAGATTTAACTCAGGGGAGAAAGTGTGTTAGAAAGGGGTGAGAAATAATGAAGAAATGGCTCACTATTTATAGAGGAAAAATCCTACTGTTTCCCCGGATCCCACGGATCCCTTCCACAAGGGATCCGTCTAGCGTTAAGCTAGGGATCCGTGGAACGCTCCTCTTTGCCCATGGGTATTTTGGTTATGGGTCATGGGTCATGTGTTGAACCATGGATCTTTGGCTAGATACAATGTATCTTTGAGTGCAATGCACTTAGTCACTTGGGTATGGGTTGATCCATGGGTTTATGGATATTATCCATGTATGATATAAGCATGATGTCATGCAATGGGTTATGGGTCAAGATTCATGGG
This sequence comes from Chrysanthemum seticuspe, assembly GCA_019973895.1. NCBI lineage: Eukaryota > Viridiplantae > Streptophyta > Magnoliopsida > Asterales > Asteraceae > Chrysanthemum > Chrysanthemum seticuspe. The sequence goes on along the minus strand of BPTQ01005230.1, from coordinate 267,892 downwards.
TTATGGGCTTTGGGTTGTACCCAACTACATTCAATGTATTTGCCCAATGGGTTGTGATACTTAAGTTTCTACCCATTTATATTACCCAATATACTACATACTAGTTATGTGTATATTTTATCAAAATATGTAAACACTAGTTGTTGTACATATGTATTACTTAAATCATAAAATCACTTATACTTCTTTTAGTGTTTTATGTGAAAATGTGAATATGTTAGAAACTATTAGTTCAAACCATTTACGTATTTTATTTGTTTCGTTAATATGATTTTACGTTTGTTATCGACAAAACATTAGAAGATCGTAAAATATAAATAAACGTTTTTACGGCTTATTTGTATTAACAAGCACGACAAAAGATCTAACAGAGGTGGAAAAACTCTTGGCAAGAAGCATCTTCTGTATGCAAGGAAACGAAGCGTAAGTTTATATTTAAAATTTCGATATCTAATTTATTATAGTTATCACTTGTGATAACAAAACATATATTAGTTTCTTATATTTATCACATGTGATACAAAAAACATTTACCTACATACACAATTCCTTATACTTATCACTTGTGATATTGTGAACAGAGAACAAGTTTTCGTAGACGATAAAGGTTTAGGATTAATGAGAATGAATGTTCAATCACTAGCGCCAACCTTGAAAATTGAAATTCCTGTGATAGATACCTTTGCTGATATCCTAAACTACAAGGAATTGTTCTCGGATAGAAAGATCAAACGGCATTACTTTTATACATCAATGATGGTAAGATAAATTTTTATATCAAATGAACGTATTTCTGTATTAACTTTTATATATTAATAATAATAATAATTTTTTTTTAATTGTCAATCATCTTCCAAGAGTATTACAAGATAAGCCAGAATTGTTCATTGACAAAGTAGATAAACAGTATGATATGTTTGAACACTTGATTGTTATTCAGATGGAAGAAGACATAAGCAGGCTCAAATTTGATGACATTAACTTGGTATATTACATTACTTATATAAATTAATCAAGAAACTTAGTATATTATTTTAAATTTAATACTTTTTTCATGAAAACATGTATTCTTCCCAATAATAGCACATGGACATTACTATCTAATAGTTTTCGACATCGTTAAAGGAACATCTGTCATAATTGATAACAGCGATTCAGATGCAACATACGAAGGAAAGTACAAAGAAAATTATGAGTTAGTGGTAAGAAAATTATTTGATTATTTATTTTTTAACAATATAATATCACAAGAGATACTAGTCTATAATTGACATTTTATATTATAAATTTCAGAGGGCGGTTTTTGTAAGACACTTGTCAACATATGAACATCCAGCAGGATATGAAATGATGCATCAAACACAAGAACCAACAATATTAAAGATGGATTGGCAAACAAAAGCAGAAAAGATAGATTGCGGTTTGTACATGATGATACACATGGAACTATACGAAGGAAAAATTGGATCAAAATGGCAAACAGGCATTCTAAAGGAAACATACAAACATCATCGAATTCAGATAGAAAATATGAGATCAAGATACGTAACTGATAAGGTTTTAAAAGGTACCATTTTGAGGGGTCGTTTAAGTCCTTATTTGATCACTTTTGTATCCGTTATTGCTTAATATCGTTCATTTTCACTTTTTAGGTCTCTTGAAGGCAAAATGCTGGAATGGCACTTATTTGGACGAAAAGGCGCGAATATACGAAGAAAATGGCCAAAGTCAGAATCGAGACACTCAAAGCTGCTGAAAACAGAAGGCGACGGCGTCAGGTGTTAATTGCGACGCCGTCGAAGGATTTTTGTGACGATACAGTAGCCAAATACCCTATTTTCAAGTGACGACGTCGGGCTTTAAAAGAGTAGGCCGTTGCTACTCAGACGGCCTAGATGCAACCCAGACGACGTCAGAAGATGAAGAGGACAGCGTCACAGACATAAGGTGACGCCGTCGAAAGGTTAACGTGGCCAAGACGAAACCCTAATGACGGCGACACGACGGCGTCACGAAACATAAGGTGACGCCGTCGCATATGTAATCTTATATATAGAATCCGAATTTTTTAGTTTTAGGAGTCTTTTTGGAGTGAAAACCTAAAACCGAACCTAAGGTGTCTTGTACAGTATTTTAGGGTTTTAAACCCTATCTTACATCAAGATAAGTATTTACTTCATCAATTCAATTATGTATTTGATTATTTGTGTGTATGCTTGCATGTTTTCCATGTCCGGCTAATTTATTTGTGTGTTTGCTTAGGAAGTATGAAACTTAATTATTGAATATTGATTGGTTGTTTCTTATCTTAGTTGATTAATGATCTAGTAGTGCAATAGGTTATTCGTTGTGTACTTAATGCTTGATTCATCTTTGTGAACCTTAGAATATGATTACCTGAGTAGTTGTAGGCTAAACCATCCGAAGAGTGCCTTAGAGTAAGAGTTTATCATCCCTAGTGGGTTTTGTAGACGAGACCCTTTGGTAAGTTCAAAGAGTTAGGGAGAAACGCACACCCTACAACTTTAGACACACAACGCAACTAAGAATAAGGACGTGACAACTCAACCATCAATAGGAGATAATTAAGGAGTAGTAAAACCTAAGTAAACACATCTTTAAACTATCATACGAGTACACATAAATTAGACATAGACTCCCACAACCTTAGTTTAGATAATTAGATAATAGTAGAGTAATCGGTAGAAATACCAACCCCCCAAATCCAATACCCGAGATTCGTACCTTTCAATTTCATAAAATATAAAAATACAAAAAATAATCTTCCTCAACCTCAACCTTAGCGTAGTAACTTCTCACTAGCATTCCTATTCCCCTAGAGAACGATATCAATACCCGTGGCTTACCCTAATTACTACACTACAACGATTAGGTTCACTGCCTAGGGTGTTATAAAACTTGCTCGAAGAAAAGGAAGTTTCCTTGACCCCGAACGACGCGTGTAGCGTTATCAGTAACAAAGATGTTGCTTCATGAAATGAACGAAAACTGGAAGATGATGTCAGACTATGCATTAAAGTTTCTTGCAGAGAACAGGGACGAAAAAGAAGTAAAGAAGCTTGTCAAGGAGGCAATAAAAAGAAAGTATGCAGAACTAAACAACAATTGACCGAGTGCTTAATGTTTTATGTTTGGTTTCATGTAAAAACAATTAGTAATTCTCTTCAGCTACTTATTAATCCTGATGTGAGACTATCGTTTTGTAAAAACAATTATCTTTCTCGTTGTCGAAGTTGTAAACAATGATGATTTCTATTTAGTTGAAAGCTTTTGGAAAATCAGAATTCAACCTTGCTTTCGTTAACTTTATTCAAGTATCCAAATGCCAGTAAATAATATGCCGTAACAATATAATAGAACTAGATTAGCAAAAAATAAAAAACTTATTTCAATTATTCAATAAAGTCACAAGAATCTAATACAAAACATCAAAACAAATTTAATCAAAAATATTCAATAAAAAGTCACAAAAAATAAACTCATAAAAAGGTATAAGCATTTCATTATTTTTGTATGCTTTATCACAAGTGATAAAAATGAAAAAATGGAAGAAAAGTAATAACAAATAGAAAATCATCACAAGTGATAAAATTGTAAAAAATTGGATAAGACATAACAGATAGACTGCACCTCAACCTCAACCTGCATGTCTTCTATTGCAGTGGTTGCGCCGATTACTCTACCTCAACCTGGACAAGTACTCCTTCAGCAGAGTTGCCGCCTACTTCAGCATTATTGGTCAAATATTTACCTTTATCTGGACAAGTAGTCCTGTTATGCTCCGTCGACCCACAAATACTGCATGATTTCTTTTGCTTCTTGCTTTTATCAAATGCTTTCTCACGTCCACCCTTGATACGCTACCTCATAAACCCCTTATTGCTCGCTTTCGATGGATTTTTAAAATAAATTTTAGTAGGCTTCTTTATACCCATAAACTCTTCAACAATTTCAGAAACATTACGGGAAGGAACAGTTGGCAAATCAGCCTCAACTTCAGTTTTCAAATTCTTCAGCTTGTCTACAAAAGAAGTCAACTTTCCTTTATTGTTACTCATCATATGAACACACGACTCAACTAAACCAGTTGCCTCAATTGCAAGCATCTATATTTCTTCATTGTTCTGACCATAACGAGCCTTTTGCCTCCTCAAATCAGCAGGAATCAAATCCCTTGTCCAATGCCTAAGTAAATGCTGATCTGGGATAGAAACAACCTTGCAATTCTTGAACACACAAAAGATGTGACGACACAAAATACCACATCGAACAAAAAGCTGACAACAGCAAGCAACTGAACCATCTACTTTGTTATACACCACCTTCATAAAAAAAAAGTATAAACTTTTATGAACTTTAATTGAATATAACACATGTGATACCTCATATAAAACATAAAAAGAACATAATATCACAGGTGATATTAAAAACAATATCACAATATCACAAGTGATATTAAAAACAATATCAACTTTTATGAACTTTACATGCATAATATCACCTGTGATACCTCATATAGACTTTTAAACAAAGAAAGTAATGGATAATATCACCTGTGATACTTAAAAAAAAACTTGTAAAAAAAAACATAAAAAAGAGATGTACCTTGTACTCTCCAATGTCTTTTTGATACAAATTAATCTCTTCCTCGGTATTGTCTGAAGTACTTTCATCATCAACCACTCTTGGTACAATATCAGCATCCGGTTTTTCCTCATATATAACAGAAACATCACAACCCTCACCACAACTTTTAGACTTGATTGAACATAACCATGAGCCATCAATTATCTCTTTCTGAACAAGAACAAACAGCTTACTAGTGTAAAACCTTGTTGCATGAATTTCAATTGCTAATGGCATCCACAAAGCAGGAAATGAGTCAATCGACTGATGATCTAATCTTTCTTGTATGTATCTCTGTATCTCCATTGCAGACTCATAACATACCATGAATTTAACAGGAGTAAAAGTAGGAGACGTGAAATGTGAAAAAAACGAGTTCTCACTCTCTGACCTAGATGTGGTCCTCATCAGTCCACATAGAGGAGAATCAACAAAAAAAGCAGGAATCCATGACGCCCTAATCCTATACATCTTATTCAACCACTTATGATTTAAAAGACCAAATTCAACCATCAACTCATTCCATCTGATCTCAAAGTCTTCAGGGCCAATATACATGCTCCAAACAATCTTGTGAAATTTATTCTTGAAATCAGTATCGTCATAAATTCTTGATACAATCTGAAAACAGTAAAAAAGAGAATCATTATACACATCAAATGAAAAAATTATCACAAGTTATACAATCCAAAAGTGCCACAAGGGATACAAAAAGTATCACAAGTGATACAATCCAAAAAGATGCAAATACCACAGGAGATAAAAAGATGCAAAATATCACAAAGAGATACCTTAGACGGAAGCTTTTGCATGATATGACACATACAAAGCCTGTGCTTTGAATCAGGAAGAACTTCAGCTATAGCCTTCCGCATTGCACCATCTTGATCAGTAACGATGATATTTGGAGAACGAACAAATGCTTTCTTGAATGCTTGCAGTAACCATACATAAGATTCAGTAGTTTCATTTTTAAGAAGACCAGAACCAACAGTCACAGATCTTCTATGATTATCTATTGCAGTAAAAGGCACGAAAATCATCCGGTATCTGAAAAAAAAAAAAAAAAAAGTATCTCAGGTGATAATATATACAAAATGTAGAAAAAGCAAATGCAAATATCACAAGAGATACTAAAAAAGGTTCAAAAAACATACTTGTTAGTTTTGTATGTGGCATCAAATGAGACGATATCGCCAAACTCTTTGTAATTCAATTTAGAAACTTGATCAGCCCAAAAGAGTCCAATAAGCTCAGCATTCTCAACAAGATAATCAAAAGAGAAGTTTGATGTAAATTTTTTCCGATCTTCCATCGGTTAATAAGCATTTGTGCATCGCTATCTCCTATGAAACAGTTTATACCACGAACTAGATTGTTAAACTCAGTCTCTGTACCATGAACAAGTACTGAGGACCCTTTCAACCCGGTATACAAACTGTGAGCTCTAGTCGCCCCAATATTATAATTCGAAGCTTTGATTATAAAGAGCTGCTCAGTGTATGTTAGCTTCCTCTCACTCTTGGACAAATGTTTATACTCAACACGATCTAGCTCATGATTATGTTCCACATCAAGCGTAGTAAGCCTATATTTTCTACTACCAGGCATCATATGAAAAATTGCACGTGCTTTGCAACCAGTAATTCTAAAGTTCGAAGTCCTTACTTGTTTGTCACCTTTCTTAGGAGCTAACGTATTCAAACAAATTTTCTTTGGGCACCCTTCCCTATTGCAAACTAAATACTTCTCTTTTACAAATCCATCCCTTAATCTTTTCTAAGTAGACTTTCTAATACCAAATCCTGCCTCTGAAGCATATCTCATGTACATACTAATGCAATCCTCAACAGAATCATAAACACTAAACAAAACTGGTAGCACACTAGCAGCAACTCTAGGAACCCAAAAAACCGACCCACCACTATCAATAAAATCATGATGAATAAAAGATGAAGGAGTTTTCAAACCACTAGAAGCTGTAAAGAAGGTGATAAAACACAAAGTCAAAAAGCATAACACAATAACTTCAAAAATTGTCTTAAAATATCACTGATGATACTATACATTACTTGAAATATCACTGGTGATACTATGAATCAAAAATATCACCAGTGACAATATAACAGATGATTCTACAAAAAGACTAAACTGAAACAGCAACACATCCAATCAAAAACTAACAACTTATTTAAAAGCAATATAACATCTACATTAATATACTTAAGCACTATCATAACAAAAAACACAAAAACCTATAACTCAGAATTCAGCAACATAAATTGACAACAACTATAACTCATTTTCAGTCAATATATGCACCAACTGCAAACACGACTATTCTTCTTAAATATACAACAACTGCTTTACGAAATCACTTCCAAAACACTACATTTACGACTACTTTGACTACACAGCAAAACGCTTCCCAGACAAATACACTAACAGTACAACTATCAGCACCAACACTATCACTCTTCTTCATTCGAATCACTAACAAAACACAATCTCTCTAATCAATAATATGCAACAACTGCAGCAATAACAGCCTACGCATAGAAATATCGGAACATTGCAGTAAGAAATCAAGTACACTACATTTACGATTATTTTCATAAAAAAGCTTAAAATTAGAAGCAAATTACTCTAAAACCTTAATTAAAAAGAAAACTATCATCAACTTGAAATATCACTGCTGATGTTACACAAATTAAACTGAACAAAAACACATCGAATCAAACTAACAGCTTATATAAAAGCAAAATCAAACTAACAACTTATATAAAAGCAAAAGCAAACTAACAGCTTCATGAATAAGCAAAAAACTAACAACACCAGCTAAATATCACAAGTGATATAACACAGAGTAAACTAACAGCTTAATTAAAAGCTTAATTAACAAAACATCTTAATTAATAAACATATTAACATAAATAAAAAGCTGAATTAAAACGAAAACTCACATGATGCATTATCATCAACATTAGAAGCACAAATTGAACTCGTAACATCTAAATCAATTGAATCTTCTCCAACAGAAACAGGAACTTCATTAAGATCAAAAATCTCCATTCTGCAAAATTGAAGAAGATAATTACGAAATTGAACAAAATATTGACGAAATTGAAGAAGATCAAAAAATACCGGTGGGATAAAGTGGAGGACGTGACGGTGATGATGGTGGAGGATGTGGTGGTTGACCTGGTTGTTGTGATTGTGAAGGCGGTTAACCGTTTATGGAGGGAAATCGCACACAGAGAAAGTGTGTGAGAAACAGAGTGTAAATGAGAAAAAAAAGGGTATATATATTAGGGTAAAAAAATAGGTTAAAATGTTCAAATCTTAGATTAATCACAACCATTAGATCAATTCAAATAGAATGTGAGGATTTGTCCCTTGGTAAGCACCAAAATAAGAGTATGCAAATGAAAATTCCTGCCTTATGACATCACACGGCTAACCATAAAAATTCACACGCCTTGCCCCTTATTCTTTAAACCGTATTTTCTCTTGTTCTCCTCTTATTCACACCGAACCAAGGCCAGGAAATACACACATCATTGTCCCTTGTTGCTGCCAAGATTGAAGAAGAAAAGAAGGAAGAGTTGGTGATCAAGTTTGTGTACAAATCGTTGTGGTGATCATCCATTCAATCCGAGCCCTAGCCAAATTCTTTTTGGTTTTCAAAACGAATCGACAACAGGTTTTGATTCCTTCTTGTTCTGTTTTCTAGTCGACATGAACATAACTAAAAATCAAGATTTAAAACCTGTAATAACACCTTGAAATCATATGTATTTTTCTATTTTGCTACGCCTATTAATACGTATAAAAGATACATAAAATCACAATCAAACCACGCCCTACAATCTGTTTTGTAATCATATTTCTGTCTTTGTTTCCTGCCTTTCCCCCCAGCCCTAAACCGACCTAAATATACCCTTAACACAGGCCCTAATGATCGGTATTAATGAGCTATTAATGTGATAAAAGATTAGAAACCCCAGAAATAATTGTATTCGAGGGCTGTTTGCGGTGTGAGTTTGTTAGGTGTGTGTCGTGAGATTTAATATGGGTCGGATAGTGTCCAAAACGGGTATTCAAATCGTGGGTTGTAGGTTTCTATCGAGGGGTTAAGTCGGGTATGGGAACGTATGCGTGCTATCATGTTGATGTCGAACTTATCTCTTGTCTATTTGGTGTTGTGTGTGTGTCGAAATCAGGTCTGGTATTTGGCATGTGTTTGTGCATGTTGGTGTCGAGTTGTATATAAAAAATAGAGGCAAAATGGGGGGTTCGTTTATGTCCAAAACCTGATACATGTGTTGGTCGAATTTGCATGAAAATGTGCGTTTATGTGTGGGTAAAGGTGGACTAACCAAGGACAGTAGGGGTCGTGATCTCATGTTCATAATATATAACTGTTGCCTTGTATTAAAGGGTGGTGGATGGTGATTTAAGCGTGCATGTATTTAAGTGCATATTATGGATGTATTTTGCATGACCAGTTATCAAATATAGTGCTAATATGTGAGTTTGAGTTGGGTCAAGTGCATGAGGGCGAGTGTGTCTCGTATAAATGTGTGTGTATTGCATATGAGTGTTTTGAGTCGTGTTCGAGTTAAGGATTTATGGATCTATGTTGTGTCTAAAGCGGTTTAACCTGAATGTATAATTCGGTATATCCCTAAATGAAGAATACGTTTAACCTAATACAAACCTTTCTTTTCTCATATAAAAGATAAAACCCTAATAAAGTTATGAATAAGAGTAAAACTCATCTATTATGTACTTAAGCAGTTAATTCACTTAAACCCTATATAATCAATTCGTAAAACTAAGTTAAGTATATTGTGACCTAAAAAGTTTCTAAAATGGGCATGAACCGTAAAATTCAAAATAAACGTAATTATTAGTTTGTGCGTATAAGTAATATTTGGTTACAAATTTGTATAGGTCTTGTGAAGAGGGAGTGATCATCTTGTGACCTTTCCTTTCCCTGTTTACTTGCTTTGAATAAGGTACAGATATTCTGACCTTGTCTCTTAAGGTTTCTCATGATTCGTACACATCCTTTGATTTTAGCTTTGAATTGTTATGCTTTTACTCTGAGCCTTCTTATTAGGGCTTCCCTATGACTCTGCTATGCACCCATTTTGTTTGAACCTTCTGATTATGAACCTTTGATATGGACCTTCTGATTATAAACCTATGCTATGGACCTTTATGAACCCTTATGATATGACCTTACTTTGACCTGTCAGTTTGATACCCGAGCCATTAACTAGGCATGGGGGTTGCATGTCCGTGTCGTTGATGCACCAATGGCATGACTCTAATGTGGTTGAGTGATGCTCCACACTGTCCCTATTGTGTGTTGATTACGCGCGCTTTGGATATATATTGTATGGCCACTTTTGTTCTGCAGGGGCATATGGATGCATCCTAGATTTGTTCGGTTATCTGATATGTTATGATTTATCTGGTGAATGATGTCATGTGCAATACATGTCTTCACATTCTAGGAGCTGATCACTCCACTGGTTACTTGAGGTCTCCCCTCCTATTGGTTTGGTATTTCGAGGTCACCCCTCCGAATACAATGGTTACTATTGGATACTACTGGCTACTATGGTTACTATGATATGATATGGTTTGTTTTGTTGGCTCGTGGTGGATTACTGACCTTTCCTTTTACCCTACGTTATACCTTTGATACACTATATATTGTCTGACATTCCTTATTTTGTTCTCAGTTCATCTTCACTGTTATTGTATTGTTATATCTGTTCACTTGGCTTTTTAAGCTCAGCCGCATTTTCTTTTCCTGCGGCAGGTATCTAAGCTAGGAGCTGGGGATTGTTTGGGTTGAGAGATGAGCTTATATGGAGACCATGCCTAGTCATATTAGATTTCAATTGACTATGTTTTGACATTTAATTAGACTTGGTTATCGTTATTTCTATTTTTGAGTTTTCTTTCTTTGAATTTATGTATTGTTAAGTCATGTTGACTTGAATTCCTTGATTATTTATGTTTAAGACTTCCGCTGATTAATTTATGTTCATTGTGTATGCTTTGATATGACACCATACTGTGATACTTCTACCCTTATCGGGTTGGGGTGTTACAGTCAAAGCAGAACATCAAAAGCCATCGGGATTGTTAACCCAACCAGAACTTCCCGTATGGAAATGGGAAAGAATCACAATGGATTTCATCACAAAGTTACCGAGAACTTCTAATGGTTTTGACACCATTTGGGTCATTGTAGACCGTCTCACGAAATCCACTCATTTTCTGCCAATCAAGGAAAACAACGAGATGATTACACTCGCTAGACTGTACATCAAAGAGATTGTTTCTCGTCACGGTGTACCGATCTCTATTATATCTGATCGAGATAGCCGATTCACCTCGAGATTTTGGCAAACACTTCAAAACGCCATGGGTACCAATTTGGATATGAGTACCGCGTACCATCCTCAAACAGACGGACAAAGTGATAGAATGATCCAAACTCTGGAAGACATGCTAAGAGCACGTGTGATCAATTTCGGAAAGGGATGGGATAAGCACTTACCTCAGGCTGAATTTTCTTACAATAACAGCTACCATGCCAGCATTAAAGTTGATCCTTTTGAAGCACTCTATGGAAGAAAATGTCGATCGCCAGTTTGCTGGGCAGAAGTTGGAGAAGTACAACTCACAAGCCCCGAAATTGTCCAGGAGACAACTGAAAAGATAATGCAAATTAGGCAACGACTGCAAGCAGCTCGAGATAGACAAAAGAACTACGCAGATGTCAGAAGAAAACCAATGGAATTCCAAGTTGGAGACCGAGTAATGCTCAAAGTATCACCCTGGAAAGGAATGGTCAGGTTTGAAAGAGAGGAAAACTCAAACCTCGATACGTAGGACCATTCAAAATTCTTCAAAGAATTGGTCCAATGGCATATAAGCTCGAACTTCCCAAAGAACTTAGTCGAGTACATGACACTTTCCATGTCTCGAACCTTAAGAAGTGTCTATCGAATGAAACTCTAGTCGTACCCCTCAAGGACGTACAGCTCAACAACAAACTTAACTTTGTCAAAGAACCCGTTGAGATCATGGACAGGAAAGTCAAGAGGCTTAAGCAAAGCCGCATTCCTATTGTTAAAGTTCGATAGAATCACAAGAAACGAGGTGTAGAGTTCACCTGGGAGCGCGAGGATGTAATGCGTTCCAAGTATCCCCACCTGTTCATCCAACCACCCATGACAACCTCTGCGAGTTAAACCGCGGGACGCGGTTCTCTTAAGGGGTAGGTACTGTAAGCTCCCGGAAAATTTCATTGTACTTAAGACCTTAATCAGAAATTAAGCACGATTTATATCATCATGAAATTTTCTAAACATCACATTTGCATATCATTTTGGCATATGCATGATCAACGCAGCTTGAGCGTTCATAAATATACCGTTGTGATCAGAACGAAATTCCCCACGATCCCGATAATCTTAAAATACGTAACGGATATGTAAAAATTTGTAAAAATACGAAATAAATTATAATAAAAAATATATTAAAATTCATATTGGGCTTCGGAACTTATTGGGCTTCATGTCACCTCACGACCTAACCTAACAACCATTGGGTCTTGTATACCACTGAACCAAGCCCACACCATTTTTCCTTTGGGCCTCGTTGCCCAACTCGAGCCCAACAATCTTGATATTTCTCTTGGACTTTTCTTTGTACACGATCCAACCAACGAGACCGAACCACCCTTAAATCTTTGGGCCTAGCTGCTAGCCCAACACATTTAACATAACAAGAATAGAAAATTTGAGATACTACCCTTTTATGTTGTGTAACCGGTCGAGACAAAAAAAAAGAGAAGAAAGGAAACCATGCAAACTCAACTAGGAACCAAGAGTCACAAACAAACTAAACTAGATTAAATCCCAAACCTTGCGTGAACATGTGAAGATGTAGGAGACAAAACCTCAAACTTTAGCCACCCTAATCCTATTTTATAATGTCCTAAGTCTCTTTGACCATCCCTTTGACTTCATTACACAAAGGTTAATGTGTTTTCTATGCAACTTTCGACTTGACACTACCACAAGCATGTCCCGAAATTTTGGCTGCCATTCGAGCATGCCAAACCCAAACAAAAGTCACCCTTACCTCAAACCTTAGCGTAGTACATCTCTCACTAGCATTCCTATTCCCCTAGAGAACGATATCAATACCCGAGGCTTACCCAATACTACACTACAACGATTAGGTTCACTGCCTAGGGAGTTGAAAAACTTGCTCGACGAAAAGGAAGTTTCCTTTGACCCCGAACACGTTATACGCGCATCAGAAATACATGATTATCGATTGTGTTTGCCTTAGTTACTTTCCAAAAATTGAAGTATAACACTTTTCTATGATAGTTATGAGATCCTACAATAATTAACCCATACAATGTTGACAGTCGTCTCAATGTTGTAATAGGTTAACTATTTAAGATATGATGAAGATGAGCTATAACGTATGTAATTTTATTTAGTACAATGTTGACAGTCGTCTCAATCCTAACATCTATCCGTTTGTTTTTTGTATTGTTAGGTGTTTTTGTTTTAAAAGTTAGTTCTAAACAAGTGCAACAAGACGAGCTTCTAATATGTACTTGTGATGTCGACAACTGGAGTTGAGGCTGCTTATGCTGTCAATGTAACGTAAATGGTATATGCAGCAATTATCTTTAAGAGAGATGTTATCTTCTCGATTCAAACTTTTTCCTGACTAGCTATTGAAAGATAGGGGATTTAACTAACCACAACTCGATAGAAACCTAAAAGTGGCTTTATGAAGTAGATTCTATTTATATATTATATTTTTTACTAATTTTGTGGGGGGTACTAATGTGACAGTGACACCCGAAGCAACACCTCCTTTTCAATTACTGTTATAAGTAATTATAAAGTGCTACCATTTAATGTAGAAAATGCTATAATCATTCTAATGGGGTTTGCTGTATAAATATATGCTAGCTCTTTCTTTGCCTTTTATGTTGCCATATGTTGGCTTTTCTTGATCGATTTGTATATTGGCTTTTCAACTATTCATAATTGCATATGGTTTGTGAGTAACTGATGTTCCTAAGAAAGTATCATGGTGCAATTTTAACGTGTTACACCCCGTGCCCAGTTTGACCGGAATTTTAAAACTTTTGACGCGAAAACGCATTGACTAAGATACTCTTTAACACTTATAAAACGACAAGAACCTGTAACATTTGACTCTTAAAATAGTTACGAAGACATATACTTGCATACCCTTCATAACACTTTACACGAAAGCTATAACCCAACCCAACCCAACCCAACAACCTTTCTATTACACGAATACGCCGTATCCATGGGAATGGATACGCCGTATTGGATCTAAGCACGATACGCCATATCATCAAAGAGTGATATGCCATATTTACTCTGAATGTCAATACACCGTATCCACACTTATGGATACGTCGTATTGAGCTTGCAGATACAGAACATCATCAAACTTAACTGCAGAAACGCCACATTCAACACAAACCATAGAGACTCCATTTCAACCTTATAACCTATTCCATTATCATTCTTTAGCATATAAACTATAACCACACATTCTATAACACATTGTACGGCACTTGACCCGTTATAACCCAAAATGGGTGTAAACACACGTTATGCCAAACACCCCTTTAGCTTTTGCCATAAACACTTATAATGGACTTTAGCGTACCAAATGACTACCAATTCATTATAAAAATCTTGATACATGTTTTGACACTTGTTTACTCATTATAAAACATTAATTGACTCACGGGGGTATGATACCATCATAGAGCTCGGTATTCTACCTAAGCTCCTAAACGCATACTACCTTTATGCTTGCATATCCAAATACTTAATCTATATTCCAAGCATAGCTTCACGTCATGAATAACCTACAAAACATTGACAACTAAACTATAAGCTTTCGCTTAGTAAGTAACCCGACATAAAACACATATCATACATATATTAGCACATAAACATCATGATCAATTACATTGCTTTCAATCCATAACATTCAACATACCACATAAACCTTCATCCATTACTCAATCCATATGCTAAACACTATCACAATCATAACATATATATGGATAACACACATATAACACATGTTTTAGTACAAGTTACTTACCTTAGCAATCCAAGCTAAGATACCAATCATAAATTCACTATCATCATATCATCCTTGTCACCATCTTCCTCAAAGCCTATTTAGTATTTACACATTTAATCAATAAATTCAACAAAGGTTTATATAACCCATTAATTATCTTAAAACCACCATTTACCCATTTATTCCAAATTAGAGTTTATAAACCCTAACTCTTAATTTACCAATTAAACCCTAATTACTCATCATACCTTATGGAGAAACAAGTTAGGAACACATCCTATGAATTGTAGCACTTTACCATCACAACATCTTCACCACAAGCTTCATCTCTTTCCTTATTTCTCTCTAGCTCGACACCACAGAGAACACACGAGAATGTGTGGAAATGTCTAGAACTATCACTTATAAAACCAGCCAAAAGGGCAAAATAGTCATTTAAGTCAACTTTGGTCGATACGCCGTATCCACTAAAAATCTCTTAATACTCCCGTATTCATTCCCTTGGTACACCATATCCATATTAATCTTCGATACGTCGTATACACTTTAACCAATACGCCGTATTGGTACTAAAACAAGTCTCTTCTATTTCTCCTATCATCCAATACGCCATATCTCCTTGTTCCAATACGTATTAAAGCTCCTGCACTTATACATAATAACCTTTATCCTTAGTTAGCCACATTTAGACCCGATAATGTTATCTAGGGTGAGGCCTATTTGTATTTCGAAAAACGGGTCTAACATAACGTGTACTTCACAAGTTAATATGAGTTGGTTGCGACCATTAATTCATGTTAATTGCCTTTCTTGCACACATTTTTTAACACTGATACAAAAAAGATTTATAACATGATACAAATCATAATAAATGTAAACAACAATTATATCGAACTATATATCTTCAAATGTCAATTTTATCAAGTACAATCATTTTTATTTATATTTTATATGAAAAGGTTGCCCGTGTACACAGGTCTTACACAAGTTACAAATAAAAAAAGGATAGGCATGTTTTAGTAAAGAGAAGAACATGGTTGACAAGAAAATGATTTACGATTTATTATTATCGGAAGATTCGCATTTTCATTCCTGAACGAGTGTGGAAACCCGCGCGATGCAGCGGGATTGCTTTTGTTTGCCAAATTGCTATAAAGGACTTACTTTGCAGCGACACTTAAACCTTAGGGACTATTTTTGCTAACTTGGACTTACTTTGCAACGACACCTAAACCTCAGGGACTATTTTTGCCAACTTGCGAAAGTTGGCAATTAATGCAAACAGTGTTTGGGAGTCACTGTTGCCCGCTCTTTAGTTAATACGAGGTTTTAAGCCCGCGCTTCGCTGCGGAGTGTTTGAATTCGACATCTCTAAAATGCGTGGAGAGACCTAAACTGATGGGTATGTAAGTAGTTTGCTATTACTGTATAAAGTAAATATATAGCTATTGTTGCAGTAAGTCGACCCATTCATCAATACATGAATCAAATTTGCCAAGTCATTAGGAATTGATAGAAATTAGGTAGTACAATCCATACTTGCAAATAAAACATACATACTACAGTAGTATAATCCCTTTCACATTAGCTTATGATTCTGGTATCATATATGCATGCTAATTTTCTACCTTAACTGTGGACATAATTTCTTGTATGATCAACCTGACTTGACTTAATATGAAGTGTATTGAAGTATCAGGTCTGATCCATATAAAAGTTTCTGTTTTGACCCGTTTGCGCCAACCACCCAATTTCGCGGTTATAAAACCTTACTTTTGTTATCACTTATGAGTGTCGATTTTTATCAAAACGCAAAACATTCTGTATATTCATTTAACAGTTGATTCACTCATGTCGTAACCCTGAAACAAACACTTATCATTTCATATATAGGATGAATTTATGGGATTGCCTGTTTAAGTGCTTATCATCATTGTATAAATTAATTGGTTAAAAGTTACCTTGTTCCATGCCGCAAACACTTGAGTTCCTATATTTGGCATTTCCAACCAAGAATTCCGCAGCTCACATTAGCGTAACTAAGAATGTTCAGTCAGACTGGGCACTGGTTCCAGCTCGCAACTGATCCAACGAAGTCTAAATATACTTCCTTATACTCGATTTATTATACACTGAGATCAGCTTTGATTTATTATCAATTGCATCTTGACTGTCCACCTGCATATTAACCTAAATTGTTATATATGATTGAAGAAGCCGATAAATGTTCGAAGTAAGAAACACAGTAACCACTTTGAAAGCTGGTTTTGTTTTCATTAGTTTCCTAAAGTAGAAATCTGCATTTACGTGTGGTTGATCCACCCCTTTTCACACAGTAGTCCTGAAACAACTTATAAGAAATTGCCAAACAATAACGTTAACGAAAACCATGATAACAACCTATGAAAATAAGGACAGGTAAATAGCTGAACTCCAATAATTCCTAATTCTAAAACAACATGAAATTAATTCTCAAAACATAGTCAATTCTAAGATAAGAATCTGGACGAAAATTTTGAGCACAAATAATCTATATCATGAAAAGTATCCAACTATAAACATGATCAGTCCGTAAACAACCAATGGTTAATCCTTAGACAACTACTTTGGTGAAGATTGTATATCATCAAAAGAATGTTACACAGGCGAGTAGTTAAAGCCTGAGAATCCTTAAGTTTGAAGCAACCTATAATTAATTGTCCATATCTAGAGCTAATTCTAAAACAATGATCCCAACCTATGGTTAATTCTTAAACAATAACCTGAACCAAAATCATATATGATATAAAGAATTCAAGCGTAAAGATCGTTAATCTCAAAGAAACCGTATGGGTAATCTAAAAATAACAACGGTGCGAAAAAGCAGTACGGGTGACCGAAAAACTGCAGCCAATAATGAGAATCTAGAGTATCATAAATAGAAAGGAATATAGCGGCAGGGAAACGACAATAACATAGTGAAACCTGCGCACCTAAGAAAGCCACATGTTTTTGTATACAGGATACAAACGAAGAAGGAAGTAACTGAAGATAACAACAAAGAAACTCTAAATACGATGTTGCGGAAAAGGAGAAACAGGTGTCATGTATACACCGACGGTAGGAATGAGACAGCGGTAAGCAGGAGGTGGAGTGCACTATTCATAAGGATGGATCCGGTTAACATCGAGAAAGAAGATGGATCGGATCGAGTGGAGCAGAAAAATAAGGATCCAAGCAATTGGATCTAGGGCGGAGGGGAAAACGTGAGTGAGAAAGTGACATACAGGAACGGGTAGGATTAAAACCCGGTTTGTGAGAAAGTCGGGCCGGAAAAAGTATCGCGGGTCGAGGATCGGAGCCCCCACTAAATGTACTTTAGGGGAAATATATAATCTCATTTTTGAAAGCATCCAACGCCCCAAAACCATCCCGTCCTTTTTTTAAAGCATCCAACGCCCCAAAACCATCCCTTCATTTTTCCCCAAAACCTTACTCACTACTCCTTTCAACCAAGTATATATATCCATTAATCTCATTTAATAAAGCATCAAACAAAACCCCAAAAATCAATAACTACCCAGCTTCCTCATATCTTTCCTCTCACATCTCCAACAAACTACAGGTCCTTTTGTGATAATTAGTTTTGTAAGATGTAATATGAGTAAGATGTAATATGAGAGAATATTGTGTATTGATTGATTCATCCCTGACAATCCCAAAACCGGGAATACATATAGGTCCCAAACCCTACAAAGACATGGGCTTGGGTACAAGTACATAAACATGGGCCTAATGTAAATACTAATGACAGTCTAACAAGTTTGTGGTGATATTTATTTACAGTGATGATGAGTAACAATGGTGTTATGCATTCCAAAGCTGCTAGCAAATCACTTGCGCTTACAAAACACCCTCCTTACTTGCAGGTAATAATATTTCATTACTACGTACAACTAATTATTTTAAGTTTCTGTTAGATAAGTGATTAATTAGTGTGTGTATTGAATGTGTGTACAGATGATAAGTGATGCGATAGTGACGTTGAAGGGACATAACGGATCGAGTCAGTATGCGATTGGGAACTTTATTCAAGACAAGCATAAGGACCAGCTGCCTTTCAACTTTAAGAAAATGTTGTTGACTCAGCTGAAGAAGCTTGTTTCTAGTCACAAGCTTGTCAAGGTCAAAGGCTCTTTCAAGCTTCCTTCTGCCACTAAAACTGTTGCAGCCGCCAAGCCCAATAAGGGAGCAGCTCCGGCTAAGAAGAAACCAACCGCACCTGCAAAAACTAAGGCTAAAGTTGCAAGGACATGGCCTAGATGGACGCCCGGGAAGAAAGCTCCAGCTAAAGTGGCTCCAAAGACAAGTGGCAGGCTAATTACTTTGGAGGAAATCATCGAACACTTTGTAGAGCCAATGGAGGAAGCTGTGGGCGTCCTTCGTGGTGAGTATAATCAATATTCGCTTGTTGGTAATGTCTAGAGGTGGCATTTTTATACCTTCTTACCTATACACAAGTAGACGTGGGTTGTGATATTTTAAACTAGGCAAGCTTTAGATTAAGATTTAATCAAAATGGAAAATGGTTGAATAAAAAATGTGATATTAACATAGAAAAATCATATTTTATCACTTGTTTTGGATAACGGAGTTCATTAGTGCCATCCTCCTGGTTAACTGCCATCCTCCTGGTTAGGTTTGAAGTTTTAAAACACTTCTAAAATCCTCATTTTTGTTGGTGATTTTGCATCACCGATATGATTTAAGTGTAATGGATTGACTTAGTTGACCAATGTGTAATTGTGATAAATGTTCAACAAGTCGTGGTTGTGCGGAGTGCACACACTTGTATGACGTTATTATGATTATCATTCGGGGGCGAAGCCCCAAATGACGGGGGTCCGGGGGCAGCGCCCCTCATAGCAGGGTCCAAGGGGCGGCAACCCCTGGCAGGGTCCAATGAACCACATTTACCCCTTATTTTTTAACTGATTCGGTGGTTAATATAACTGCCGTAGCAGTTATAACCGACAGTTAGTTTGTTGGTCATATGTATGCATTGTCCATCTGGTTCGGTTTTATAACTTACAAAACATATTCTCGTTTCTAAATCTGAGTTTTATCCGATTTAAGATTTCGATAGAACCATCGAAATACTTCAATCTGAAAGTGTTTACACGACTCTCAGATTACTCTGATCCTAATTTCTAACAATTTTTACTTTGTACATTGTATATATAGCTAGCAGAGCTACGTTGAAGCGCCTTTGCAGAAGTTTTGGTGTATCAAGGTGGCCATATGAGACTGATAAAAGTGATTCCCTTAACTCGGTTTTTAATGGATCCAATGAACCACATTTTACAACAAATATAACTCATAGTCCTGCCACCTTTAGCAAACATGGTAAGCATAGTTCCACACCTATTCGCCACCAGCAAGTACCAACAAATCTGCCTGACGAACTTGCGCAGCCCGAAACAATATTAACTATCAAAGCAACATACAAAAAGGATATTGTAAGGTTTTCATTCAAACTTTCAGATGGATTTATGAAGTTGGAAGAGCAGATTGCTACAAGCTTTAGCCTCAAATATAAAGACATAGATGGCGATATGATATTGATAACATGTGACAGTAGCTTATGTGTATCAGTTGATGATTTTACACTACCAGACGGTCAAACAGCTGTCATTAAACTCGTGGTTTGCCTGCTTGTTAATTAATCGATCGCTTAAATCAAGACATCAAATTTGGTGTAATATTTTGTTTGTCACACTTACTAGTGACTTCTTACACCAAATTTGGTGTAATATCAAATTAACTTTTATCAATGCTATTAATAAAGGGTATCTACGTATTGATACTATTAAACAAGGGGTTCTGCTGATGTACTTTTGTCGAGGTGTCATGTAATCAATGGATAAAAATGTTAGTAAATGATGTCATGTTTGTATTTAAAGTTTTCTTCTAAATAAAAGTGTTTTTATACCTGTATACGTATTTTTGGGGGTTTTTTTTTTCTAATTGGTTTCTTTGAGGAGTGCCCTGGTGATTAAGAAACTTTTTGTTGGAATTATTTTCTAATTGTTAAGGCATGTAATATATAGCAAATGAAGGTGCAAAATATTTAGCTTCATTTTTAAGGCTTCTGGTTGTGTTAGTTTCCTTCGATTGAGATTTCAAGAGTATTGGTGTGATAATTTAGTTAATGGTAAATGGGATTGTGATTCTTAGATGTGCAACTACACTGAAATTTAAATATGCACACTACATATTTATGAAATGTCAGTTGCTGCTGTTAATATCTTATCAAGCTTAGGTCAGCTGATTCTGCTTGGATTTAAACAGTCACGAACAATGTAATAATTAATGTCTTCTTTTTTGTTGCAGGCCGATAACTATGAGATTATTCTTGCACATGAAGCCGAACAACATTCTTGAACTTTCCCATGGGCTCTTTTTTGGTCATCTGCAATCTGTTGGTCTTCATTTCCCCATATACATAAGCGAGGTTGCTGTTCGTGAGGAGCCGCTTTATGTACGAAGAAAATAAATTAATGGAGTGGCAATCATTGCAAGTTTCTCGATTGAACAGGTTTGTTAGTTTGTAACATTGTGTTAATTTTGTGACATGATTTCTGAAAATATAATGGACAGTTAATTATGCAGGACATTGAAGGAAGATCGACTGATATTACGTGCGAGAGGGGATGTCGCTCAAATTTGCATGCGAGAGGCACGGGGTTCGATCCCCCGCATCTCCACTTAATATTAACTTTTATTTTCATCGTGTATATCCCCTTTACCCAAAAAAAAAACTACACTTGAGAAATTTAAATATGCACACTACATTTTTTTTTGAAATGTCAGCTCCTGCTGTTAATATCTTATCAAGCTTAGGTTTGTTGATTCTGCAGTCACTACCTTTACAATGTATGAATTGTTAGTTTTATGGATATAAATTAGTAGACGTGAGTTAGGATCGAACTCGAGACCACAGGATTGCACACTTTACGTATGAGAATTAAAGTTAATAATTAAATGTAATAGTTATATTTATTTATTAATTAAACAAAATAACTATAACGGACGTTAAGTAATTAGTGTAATGGACTAACGGTCGTTAAATATAATTGGGAAGGACTAAAGATGAAATTGGAGATCGAGAAGGTTCTAGAATCCCTTGTGGGAGTCCATGGCCGATCGTCCATATGGTTTCAATAAACCAATCCTTAGCCAACTTGTTCACCAAGTTTGTTTGAGTATAAATACAAAACCAATGGTGTTTGTAATTTATCTCTTGTATTCATTGGCTAAACCTAAAACTTGTTTTGTGAGTGTGTTTGCTAAAATCGGTCGACACCCTCTCCAAGGGATCGATTCATAGCTTTTCCCAAATCAAAGTTATTTGTTTAATCAAAACTAGCATTACTTTAATTCGGTTTAGTACGTGTGTACAAGAAAGTGGTACTAACACAATATTGTTAGTATTCTTGGATTGAATTACAAAACGGTAAGGGGTAATTCACATAATCCTAATTAAATCAAATTAGGGTTCTTCCATTGCTAATTTGTGGATTTGATTCTTGTTCGGCTAGAATCAAGTAAGGTACGCATATTCTTCTTATGTTAATTAATTATTCGTTATTAAATCATATACGCTTCCGCATGTATACTTTGATGTTTTGTGATTATTTATTGATTGTCATGTATATAATTCCAACAGTGGCATCACGAGTCATTGGTTTTAATGAGTAATTAATTACATAAACGCGTAATAAAACAAATAATTGTATGTTGTTTGATATGGTTAATCTAGGGTTTATGTTTTATTTTTTTTGGGTCGATTTATTTTTTAATGTGGCGTACCCCATTATTTTTTTTTAGTCGACACATACAAAATTTTTTTAGGGTTTGAAAATTGTTTGCTAACCTTATCGAAACCTAGAATTAATATATATGTTACGTGATTAATTCATGAATAATTGTTATGTGACATGGGATTATTGATATGCGATCTTGTGACTATTTGTATAATTGTTATGATTTATCCATGATGATACATGCATGTTTGTCATGGATAGTTGCTTGAATATTTGTTTAAATGTTAAGATATATTTATTTACGATAAATCTTGAATTGGGGAAGACTCCAATTATATATATTAATGAATCAATTATATGCAATTTGGTATATTATTAATTATGGGTTTACGCAATTGATTCATTGATGTATGTGGCTCACTTTCAATTAGGAGAGTGAAAACCCTAATTAATATATACATTAATTTTACGTAGATATTGATTATTAATAGGGTTTTATCGAATAAGTTGTATGTGGCTACTTTTTTACACGTATTAAATTGTTTATTATGTGCGCATTGTTTTTAGTTGTTTATTTTTTATTTGTTGGCTTGTTTGTTTATTATGTTAGACAGTTTTAAGCAAAGGGTAATTTTGAATAGAAAAATAATACGGACTAAACATGGTGAAATTTGATTTGTTTTTGAAGAGTTAAGTTTTCAATAGTTTAATTGATTGATGATTTTGGTACAAAAAGTGAGAACGGCTCACCCAATTTGACGGACTGTGTGGGAAGTATTAGGAGGGGAGCGCATTAAATTGTGACCCTAAAGAGGAAGGTTATTGCTCTGCGCTGACCAAACTCTCCGCTTGCTTGCGAGTCAAATTGGAGTTACCAAGTAGGCTATGCGTACAAAATCATCTTAAGGGCGAATTAGTTTTAATTCCATGCGCCACTTCGGTGGTAATTACCCGAAACACTAAGTGTTTACACTTATGCAAAAGTACGGTATAATGGACGATAATTAACGCTAAATTCCTTGATTGGTGAACCCAATACCTCAATCAAAACTTTTATAATTTGATCTTTATGAATTGGTAATAAAAAGTTTTTTATTAAATTTATGCTACAAGATGAATGCATGACATCTTTGTACATATTTGATTTGACCACATAAAATCAAAACTAGTACCCTTTTAAATTAAGTTATGTGCCATCTAATTAAAAGGAACACTTGAAGTTGCAATTTACGTCATGACAGTACTTGGCTAGATTGTGATGGAGAGGTAAATCTCTATGTAAAGTCAGACCTTACATGGACATATTTGCAGTTCTTTAAATTAGACACTTAAGTTGAGTAGGAAGTGAGACTCATGGCATAAGATGGGATGAAACTTGTTCATATTTGCAATAGCGTTAGAAAATATAAATCCCATAATGATCTAGGAGTTGGAAATTGTTTGCCAATTAATGTTCGACAGATTACCTTATTATATGCTTTCGTTACTAGCAGATCAACTGATGTAATGAACCTATGATAATTTGGATCCTAATTTTCGAGAAAATTATATGGTTATATGTTTATATTACCGTTGGGTATATTTTATTTTCTTGAAAAGTTTGTATTATCGAAAATACTAATACTTGAACTAAGTTATGCATTCAAAAACTTTTTTGATCGAGAAAAGTTGACTGGCTCTAAGAATTTCAATGATTGGCACCGCTCTTTGAGAATTGTCTGTAGAGTTGCTGACCAGTTGATTTATCTGTACACGCCTTGTCCTGCTGAACCAACCGGACCTGAAGCTACTCAAGCTGAAAAGGACGCTTGGAAAATCGAGTATAAGCGTCATAATGATGTGGCTTGTCTTATGTTGGGAACAATGGAACCTGCTCTTCAAAAGCAGTTCGAAAATTATTTCCCATTTAACATGCTCAATGAACTCCGAACTATGTTCGAGAAACCAGCTGCTGTCGAGATTTATGACTTGATCGATGCATTACACAACTGCAAGCAGGGAGAGGGTAAACCCGTAAGTGCTCATGTATTGGAAATGAAAGGTTACATGGACCAATTAAAAGCACTTGGCAAGACTTATGAAGATGACATAGCCGTGAACTTGATCAACAGATCCCTTAACAAGGATTTCAATAGTTTTGTTCGAAACTTCAATATGCATTGCGTGGGGAAGACAGTTACTGACCTACACGCATTGCTAATTGACTATGAAAAAGGGTTACCTCAAAAGGCTCCAACTCCCCAGGTACTTGCTATTCAGGGTGGATGGATAAATAAGCCAAAACCGCAGCGTGTGAACAACAAGAAGGTGAAGGGCAAAAGGAAAGTTGATAAGGGTAAACAAGTTATGGCCTATCAACCACAACCCAAGAAATACCCTACTCCTAGGAAGGAAAATCCTAAAAAGGATCAAGCATGCCACCACTGCAAGGTCGTTGGGCATTGGAAGAGAAATTGTGCTCTCTATCTTGATGAATTGCGGGCAAATAAAATGAAGTACGAAGGATCCTTGGGCGCCGGTTCTTTAGGTAATTTATTTGTCATTGAATTATTTACTCTAAATTATAAAAATTCCTGGGTATATGATAATGGATGTGGTATTCACATTTGTAATACACTACAGGGGTTTAGAGTGGAAAGGAAGCTAGCCTATGGGGAGCAATATCTGCACGTGGGAAATGGCGCACATGCAGCTGTTGAAGCCATAGGAACGTTTAGTTTAGTATTGCCTTCGGGCTTAGTACTGTTATTGAACAATTGTCATTACGCACCTTCTATAATTAGAGGTGTTGTTTCCTTTTCAGTTTTATTGGGTGATGGTTTTACTCATACTATTTCACGTAATGGAATTTCTGTTTCTTTAAATGGTGTATTTTATTTTAATGCGATTACTGTGAATGATGTGTTTGAAATTGATGTGATTGGAAATGAATCTAACAAATATAATAATTCGATGTTTAGCATCAATAAGAAAATAAAGTTGGACTTGAATTCTTCTTATTTTTGGCATTGTAGACTTGCTCATATAGGCAAGGCTCGCATGCATAAGCTGCAACAAGAAGGGTTTTGCAAAATATAAATGATGAATCATTTGATAAATGTGAGTCATGCATATCTGGGAAGATGACGAAGAAACCATTTCATAGCAATATGGAGAGGGCTTCTGATCTACTTGGTCTTATTCATACTGATGTGTGTGGACCACTTAGACATGTGTCAAAGAGAGGTGCCAGCTACTTCTTAACCTTTACTGATGATTTCAGCCGTTATGGTTATGTTTATTTACTTAAGCATAAACATGAGGTGTTTGAAACATTTAAGGTTTTCAAAGCAGAAGTAGAACTGCAATTGGGAAAGAAGATTAAAGCTCTTCGATCTGATAGAGGAGGCGAGTATCTAAGCCAAGAGTTTAAAGATTACTTAGCTGAGAATGGAATTTTCCAGAATCTCACTTCTCCATATACTCCACAACAAAATGGTGTATCTGAGAGAAGAAATCGTACATTGTTGGACATGATACGATCTATGTTTAATCTTACTACTCTACCTTTATCCTTTTGGGATTATGCTTTGGAATTAGCTGTTCGCATTCTAAATATGGTTCCCACAAAGAAGGTTGATAAGACACCATATGAAATATGGCATGGTAAAGCTCCTAACCTGTCTTATTTAAAGGTCTGGGGTTGCGAGGCGTATGTTAGACGTGACTCAGCCGATAAAATCCAACAAAGATCTGTAAAGTGTATCTTCGTAGGATACCCTAAGGAAACTATGGGTTACTACTTCTACTATCCAACTGAAAATAAAGTAATTGTTGCTAGGTATGGAGATTTTCTTGAAAGTGATCTCGTATCTCAAGAATTCAGTGGGAGAGTTTATGATCTGGAAGATGATCAAGAAGATGCATTACCTTCTGAAAACACTAACGTACTTCCGGTAGAACCTGATAGTCTGGGTCCTCCACCAGAAGTTGAAGTGATTCCCGTTCGTAGATCCGTAAGGACTACGCGTGCACCTGAACGTCTATGTCTTAACTTAGAGGTTGAGGAAACTATGTTAGGAGATCTTGGAGAGCCTACTAGTTATAAAGCTGCCATGGCAAGTCCTGATAAGGACAAATGGCAAGTTGCAATGAATGGGGAAATGCAATCCATGAGAGAAAATGAAGTCTGGGAAGAGGTCGATTTACCTCCAAATGCCAAGGTGGTTGGAAGTAAGTGGCTCTATAAAATTAAGACTGACATGGATGGCAATATACACGTCTATAAAGCTCGTCTAGTTGCGCAAGGTTTTACTCAAACTTATGGCATAGATTACGAGGAGACATTTTCTCCTGTAGCGGACATTAGAGCTATTAGAATTCTCATAGCTATAGCAGCGTACTATGACTATGAGATATGGCAAATGGATGTCAAAACCGCCTTCTTAAATGGTCGCTTAGATGAAGACATCTATATGAAGCAACCTGAGGGGTTCGTGAATCCACAATTTCCAAACCGTGTATGCAAACTTCAAAGGTCCATTTATGGATTGAAGCAAGCATCAAGGCAATGGAATAAGAGATTTGATGAAGAAATCAAAAGGTATGGATTTATTCAAAATCTTGATGAGCCATGTGTATATCACAAAGTTAGTAGGAGTGATGTAATTTTCCTTATCCTTTATGTCGATGACATATTGATTATTGGAAAAGACATTCCAAGTTTGCAAAATGTTAAGGCATATCTTAGGAAGTGTTTTTCCATGAAGGATTTAGGAGAAGCTGCATACATTCTGGGAATCAAGATCTACCGAGATAGGTTAAAGCGGTTAATTGGTTTAAGTCAAAACGCTTACACTGATAAAATTTTGAAGAGATTCAATATGCAAAATTCCAAGAAAGGATATTTGCCGATGGAAGTAAAGCATGGCTTATGTAGCGATATGTGTGCTTCAACACCTGCTGAGGTGGCACGCATGCAGAAAGTTCCTTATGCTTCGGCTGTAGGATCTATTATGTATGATGTGAGATGCACAAGGCCAGATGTGGCGTTCGCTCAGAACATGACCAGTCGATATCAACAGAATCCGGGTGAACTTCACTGGACTGCTGTTAAACATATTCTAAAGTATCTTAGGAATACGAAAGATATGTTTTTAGTGTATGGTGGAAATCCAAACACATAGCTTGATGTTACATGTTACTGTGATGCGTCCTGGCAGTGTGATAAAGATGATACAAAGTCTCAGACGGGTTATGTCTTTGTCATCAATGGAGGAGCATTTGACTGGAAGAGCAAGAAGCAGAGTACGATTGCGATGTCTGCGACAGAAGCCGAATACATAGCTGCTTCGGAAGCTGCAATGGAGGCTGTTTTGATTAGGAAATTCATTTCAGGGCTTGGTGTTATGCCTTCAATTGAATTGCCTATTGATATGTATTGTGACAATTCTGCTGCAATCATATTTGCCAATGAACCTGGAGTCATGAAGGGCACCAGACATTTTCTACGGAAGTATCACTATGTTCGGGAACAAGTCCGTGAAGGTGAAATTAATATATTGAAAGTTCATACAGATGATAACTTAGCTGATCCTTTCACTAAGGCTTTAGCTAAAGACAAGCTTATTGGACTTGCCAATGGAATTGGACTTCGTTTAGCTAATAGTTTCATGCTTAACTGTGATTAGTATTTGGATAAAGGATATTGTAAAACATTTATTATTTTGATGAAATAAAGTTTGGATTATGTTTATTTTCATTTATAATATTGTTATCCTATATTTGCATGTTTAATCCATGAATAACTAAGTTATTCTAAATGTCCGTTGTCAATTAATGATATGGGAGTATCATTAAACTAAGACAAATCTGAGAGATGTGGTAGAATATACTTGAAAGTATATTGATGAGAATGCATACCAATTTCAGATGATATTCAATGAATTGAATATAGGACTTATCCCAACTACATGATTTTACTTTATGGATATTGTTATAAGTAAATCATGAATAGTTATCCTCAGACTTGAGATACCAGATAAGTGTCATGAATGTAGTGCATTTCTGTGGAGCAACTTAACGCTATACGTAACTGGTAGTCATAAGGGTTGTTTTCAGAAATGTTACAAAGTTTGTGGGTTAGTCTCGTAGTCAAGATAGAATTTGTTCCTTCAAATTTATTTGGAGTTTAATACTGCTGGGCCCCTCGTAGGGTTGACAAGATGTTTGTGCGGCCGCACCCAAAATCTCCCCTAAATATGTTTAGAAGATTTGGTAATCTTGGTCAATCACTTACAACGAGAAACAAAATAGTTTTATAAAGAATGACTTAATTCCATATCTTTATTTAACGTGGTATTAGAAACAAAAGGATAATAATAATGAGAAATCATTAAAAGGTTTTCCAGGAGCCTTACTCGAGTTGTACTAGAGGCATCGAAGTGTTGCTAGACGCTAACCGATGTGATCACTCTATTAAGATATATCCAAGTGGGAGCTGTTAGTTTTATGGATATAAATTAGTAGACGTGAGTTAGGATCGAACTCGAGACCACGGGATTGCACACTTTACGTATGAGAATTAAAGTTAATAATTAAATGTAATAGTTATATTTATTTATTAATTAAACGAAATAACTATAACGGACGTTAAGTAATTAGTGTAATGGACTAACGGTCGTTAAATATAATTGGGAAGGACTAAAGATGAAATTGGAGATCGAGAAGGTTCTAGAATCCCTTGTGGGAGTCCATGGCCGATCGTCCATATGGTTTCCATAAACCAATCCTTAGCCAACTTTTTCACCAAGTTTGTTTGAGTATAAATACAAAACCAAGGGTGTTTGTAATTTATCTCTTGTATTCATTAGCTAAACCTAAAACTTGTTTTGTGTGTGTGTTTGCTAAAATCGGTCGACACCCTCTCCAAGGGATCGATTCATAGCTTTTCCCAAATCAAAGTTATTTGTTTAATCAAAACTAACATTACTTTATTTCGGTTTAGTACATGTGTACAAGAAAGTGGTACTAACACAATATTGTTAGTATTCTTGGATTGAATTACAAAACGGTAAGGGGTAATTCACATAATCCTAATTAAATCAAATTAGGGTTCTTCCATTGCTAGTTTGTAGATTTGATTCTTGTTCGGCTAGAATCAAGTAAGGTACGCATATTCTTCTTATGTTAATTAATTATTCGTTATTAAATCTTATACGCTTCCGCATGTATACTTTGATGTTTTGTGATTATTTATTGATTGTCATGTTATATAATTCCAACATGAATGTAATAACTAAGGTTGTTTCTTTTTTTCTTTTCTTTTTTTTTCTTTTGCAGGCTGATAATTATGAGGATTATTCTTGCACATGAAGCCAAACAACATACTTGGACTTTCCCATGGGCTCCTTCTTGGTCATCTACAATCGGTTGGTCTTAATTTCCCAAAATACATAGTCGAGGTTGCTGTGGCTTTATGAACAAAGAAAAGAGATTAATGGAGTGGCAATCATTGCATGTTTCTCGATTGATCAGGTTTGTTAGTTTGTAAATTGTGTTAATTTTGTACCATGATTTCTGAAAATGTAATGGACAGTTAATTATGCAGGACATTAAAGGAAGATCCGCTGTTATTGGTTCACTATTCTACATTTGCCACTATACTAGAACAGGAGGGCAAGGGTGATACGTCATGTGGAGCAGTGTTTAGATGATTCAGCAATGTTTTTTGTCACATATGTAGGCGAGCACAACCATACAAGGGTACAATAACGATCTGCAAATACATAAAAACAAATCTTGATAGAAGAAAAAGCTCGAGCCTTTATGTTGTTTGTTGTCTATGTTTTTAGTGCGTTTTGAGGGGTATGTAATTGGAGGGGTGGATCACAAATATGAGATGGTTGGTTTTTGTTCTTTTAATGAACTTAGAGTAGACTTTTGGCATTTTTGCTGTTGTTGTGGTACATTGTGTCTTTGTCTTGGCTAAAGAGAACCCCTTTTGCTGGGATAAAAGCCTGAAATTGATTAGATATTTTGCGGATAGATAAGTTAACAGTGTCTCTTACGTCAAGTGTTCGTCTTTGAATTCTTGTGCTTTTGCTTTTTATTCATGATCATTTTTTAGAGATGATTAACTGCACTTTGTATGTCGTGACAAATATCTCTACATGCTAAGAGTGTCTGCAGTGGGGGTTAGGGGTAAGTAGCTCGCTGACAAGTATATTTTCTTTTTTGCTTTTAATCAGGTATACTACAAACAGTTACCAAGCTGGGGAAGGTTGTTAGTTGTGTTTAATTAAAGTGTGTTCTTCATTTAGGTCGTGTTTTATGTTACCAATCAAATGGTACGTGTTCGGCTCGTTGTTTGCACATGGTCCGTAAGTGGGATCGAAGAAGAGAAGCATGGGTGGGTCCAATTTGTACTTGTTGCTATAGGCTCAGATGGGTGGATATGGTTGGGTTAAATATGTAAATGTTGCTACAGGCTCAAATGGATTGGGTTAAATTGACTTTTGTTCAATTTTTTGTTAAGTTCTTGTTGACTTTTGTTCAACTCTTGTTATAACATAATACATAATTAGAAAATATTCAATCTTAGTAACAAGTGAATTGATATTTCGTAGAATTTATAAAATTTCGCCGATGCTTGTGAAATTAATCCTTTAACCGTTGTCTTTCTATGTTAATCTTAAATTTTGCTTATTTGACTGTTTTAATAAGAAACCAGCAGCGTGAATACGTGATACGCGTAAGGTGAGTGTGGTGTGACCGTGTGAGCAAAGTGTGGCTATCATTTATATTAATCTCTACATATTTGTATTAAGATGACACAATTGCCTTTTGCACTTTTCCACTTGCGGTTGTATCCTCTATATGGGAAGTCATGTTTGAGGAGTTGAGCCATGCCTAAAAATGTTCACTCTGACAAAGCATATCCTGACCAACTTTGATGTGACGGGTAAATGAATATGCATTCGATATCAAGATAAAACTATTGTTAAAGAATATGCATTCGATATCAAGATAAAACTATTGTTAAAGAAAATTTTACATGTGTGACAATTTACCATATTTGAAATGAGATCGAGAATAACATCATTATAAACACATGTAAACAATATAGAGAACTTATTTAACGAATAATATTCTACCTTACCGATTCCACAAACAATGAAAACCTGGCCAAAAAAAGTTAGATCTTCCATATGAATCGCCAAAAAAATTGATAATTTTGGGTGGTATTGAGAGTAAAAGTGTCCAAACACATTCAACGTCTGTAGTGAATTTTGTTAGGATTTTATAATCTAGTTAACCAAGTAACGCAAACGAGTACGCAACGAAATTGGATATAGTTTATGCAATTAGATTTACACGTAAATAATAAACAATAATAATAAAAGGGAAATAGAAAACTAACCCTCGATGTCAACTACACGTTATAACACGAACAAGAAACTAAGGGTACATTTGGTATAGGGGTGTGGGAATCAGGGTATGAGTTTGATACCATTTATGTTTATTTGGTTGAGGGGTTTTGCCAAACCATTCCTATAGGGCCCACAGTTGAAACTCATAAATCCATACCACTTAGACTTGGTGAATTTTGACAAACCATTCCTGTGGGCCATATTCCACCATTAATTTCTCTCACCCCACTCTTTTCCTTCATATTTATCAAACAATATTCAAACCCAAATATATAAACCAAACAACATTTTTTGAACTATCAAACTCATTTCCATACCACCATATTATCATACCAATATCCATTTTGATTCCTATAAGCAAACCAAACGAACCCTAAGTATCTAAAGTAGATACCTCTACGAGTCCACACACAAACACTTTAACACAAGTACGTTCGAATAAACGCTAGTCGAGAACGTTTAGACCAATCAACCTCTTGAATACCACAAACAAGAAAACCCCAAGAACCAACTTCTTACTTCTGTCCGAGAAGCTTTAATGACCCACCCGATATCGGACAAGCTTTGTCCGATGTCCTTGACTGTTTTGTCCGAGAAGACCCAAAACAGAAAACAACTCCTTTTCTTTGCTTCACGATCATTGGGAACAAGCAAAGATAATATAACTTGAAAACTAAAACAAACTTGGAATTAGATATTGCAAGTTTAGGGTTCGACCAAGGATGAATAAAACCCTAATCGGATTGATGTCCTTTAGCAACCCTTTTATTGTTTTAAAGATCTTTGCAAGTGGTAGCTATTATCTCGCTTCCTTATGTGGTTAATGTTCTTTTTTTCCCTTTTAACTAAAAAAAGCTTCTGGTGTGCCTTTGTTCAAATGACATATAAGGCATCTAATATATAGCAAATGATGGTGCAAATTATTTAGCTTCTGGTTCTGGTTTGATTTTTTTTCTTTTTTAACTTCTAAAGTAGATTAGGTTGCGTAAATTTCATTTTGATTGATATGTCATTCAATTAATGGTACATGGGATTGTGATTCTTAGATATATAAATACACTTGAAATTTAAATATGCACACTATGAAATGTGAGCTCCTGCTGTTAATATCTTATCAAGCTTAGGTTAGCTGATTCTGTTGGACTTCAACAGTCACTTTCAATGTAAAATTAATGTCTTCTTTTCTGTTGCAGGCTAATAACTATGAGATTATTCTTGCACATGAAGCTAAACAACATACTTGGACTTTCCCATGGGCTCCTTTCTGGTCATCTACAATCGGTAGGTCTTGATTTCCCCATAATACATAACCGAGGTTGCGGCCAGTGAGGAGGCTTTTGTATGAAGAAAAGAAATTAATGGAATGGCAATCATTGCAAGTTTCTCGATTGATCAGGTTTGTTAGTTTGTAACATTGTGTTAATTTTGTAACATGATTTCTGAAAATGTAATGGACAGTTAATTATGCAGGACATTAAAGATCCACTGATATTGGTTCACTATTTTACATATGCCACTGCACTAGAACATAAGGACAAGGGTGATATGTCATGTGGAGCGTTGTTTGGATGATTCCGCAATGTTTTTTTGTCACATATGTAGGCGAGCACAGCCATACAAGGGTACAGTCTCGATCTACAAATACATAAAAACAAATCTTGATAGAAGAAAAAGCTCGAGCCTTTTTGTTGTTTGTTGTCTATGTTTTTAGTGCGGTTTGAGGGGTATGTAAATGGAGGGCTGGATCACAAATATGAGAGGTTGGTTTTTGTTCTTTCTATGAACTTAGAGTAGACTTTTGGCGTTGTTGTTGTTGTTGTGGTACATTGCGTCTTTGTTTTGGCTAAAAAGAACCCCTTTTACTGGGATAAAAGCTTGAAAATGATTGGATTATTTTGCGGATAGATAAGTTAACGGTGTCTCTTACGTCAAGTGTTCGTCTTTGACTTCTTGTGCTTTTGCTTCTTGTGAGCATAGGCTTTGGCGTGCTTAAAATGAATCACACGTGATGTAAAGATATCTTATGAATTGAAAGTGTGCTTATAAAAATGCAACATTTCACTATGTTAAAGATAACGAGACACAATATGATTGTGAAATGTGATCAACATGGGTAAGCAACCGATAGGCTCCTCCCTTTATCCACCATCCAGCTGATCCAGTTACGAGCTCCGACCGATCGACTGGAGTCCATCCGTACAGGACTTTTGCCTTTTTCTCATTTTGGCTCGATGCATGCTTTTTCTTCGCTTTCGGCACTGATTTTCTACAATAGAACTTGATATTTTATTGGTGTAGAAACTCAGAAATCTTCATGCTTCAAATCATTGAGTCCTCGTGTGGTTTCTTCTTTCACCTCTTTCTCGGGAATTATCCAAATGTGCATATATGCATCATTTTCAACACTTTTCTTCGTCTTTTCCGATACCTGGCTACATTTACATACAAATACACTATCTTTGCAATTTCACAATCATTATGTAGATATATAACCAATTAGCATGCACAAAACTAACGATAACACAACTAAAAACATGCTCATTTTGAGCTTTATCACCTGCTTAATTGTCTCTTCATCACAACCCACTTCTTCCAAACACCTCTCTAACTCACTTTCCTCCTCACCTATAATTTTCAAAGTAAACATTTGTCCTTCACACTTATGACCAGGCATATATTTCTTATCAAAGTAGAAACATAGATTCTTGGCCTTTTTTCAGCAAATTCCTTTTGACTCAATTGTTTCCTAGGTGTAAGCATAGTATTAACAGGCTGTTTGGTTGCATACTAATTTGCAGGCATAGTTGATAAGGTTTTAAAATGTACCTTTTTGAGGTGTCGTTTAAGCCCTTATTTGATCACTTTTGTATCCGTTATTACTTAATATTATTCCTTTTCACTTTTTAGGTCTCTTGAAGGCAAATTGTGGAATGGCACTTATTTGGACGAAAAGGCGCGGATATACGAAGAAAATGGCTAAAGTCAAGAATCGAGCCACTCAGACTGCTGAAATACAAGGGGACGGCGTCAGGTGTTATATGCGACGCCGTCGCATCACTTTTGTGACGGCTCAGTAGCCAAATTGCTTATTTTCAAGTGACGGTATCAGGCGTTAAAAGAGTAGGTCGTCGCAACTCAGACGGCCTAGATTTGATCCAGACGGCGTCAGAGACTGAAGGGGACGGCGTCACAAGCATAAGGTGACGCTGTCGCAAGACTAACGTGGCCAAGACGAAACCCTAATGACGGCGACCCGACGGCGTCACAAATCATAAGGTGACGCCGTCGCGATTGTAATCTTATATAAAGAATCCGAATTTTTCAGTTTTAGTGTGTAGTCTTTTGGAGTAAAAACCTAAACCGAACCAAGGCTGTCTTGTACAGTATTTTAGGGTTCCAAACCCTATCTTACATCAAGATAAGTGCTTTACTTCATTAATTCAATTATGTCTTCAATTATTTGTGTGTATGCTTGCATGTTCTCCATGTCCGGCTAATTTACTTGTGTGTTTGCTTAGGGAATATGAAACTTAATTATTGAATATTGATTGGTTGTCTCTTATCTTAATTGTTAATGATCTAGTAATGCGATAGGTCATTCGTTGTGTAGTTAATGCTTGATTAATCTTTGTGAACCTTAGACTATAACACCTAAAGTAGTTGTAGGCTAAACCATCCAAAGAGTACCTTAGAGTTAGAGTTTATAATTCCTAGAGATTTTGTAGTTTCAAAGAGTTAGGAAAAAACGCATACCCTACGACTTTAGACACACAACGCAATTAAGAATAAGGACGTGACAATTCAACCATCAATAGGAGATAATTAAGGAGTAATAAAACCTAAGTAAACACATCTTTAAACCATCATACGAGCACACAATAATTAGACATAGACTACATACACCTTAGATTAGATAATTAGACAAGTAGATTAATCGGTAGAAATACCAACCCCCAAATCCAAACCCCGAGATTCGTACCTTTCTAATTCCTAAAAAACATAAAAAGATAAAAAATAATCTTCCTCAACCCCAACCTTAGCGTAGTAACTTCTCACTAGCATTCCTATTCCCCTAGAGAACAATATCAATACCCGTGGCTTACCCTAATGCTACACTACAACGATTAGGTTCACTGCCTAGGGTATTATAAAACTTGCTCGAAGAAAAGGAAGTTCCTTTGACCCCGAACGACGCGTGTAGCGTTATCAAGTTTTTGGCGCCGCTGCCGGGGAATAGAATAGCTAGTTAGTAGTCCACCTCGTTTAGGTTCCTTTGCTTGATTCCTATCAAGTAAAATTTTCTCATTTTTAGCTTTCTCGTAGTCTATCCCCTTCTTCGTGACCTTTGTTCGTAACCCCATCACTTTTCATCATGGAAGGTGATAACCAACCACCATTCATCAACCTACCACCAAATGACCTGCCAAGAGCCCGTACTCTTGGTGAATACTCGAGACCAAGCCACCTAGGCTATAGGAACACCATTGAGCTTCCCGATCAAGCCCAAACTACGACCCTGCGATCCGACACCATCCGGTTGGTGCAAAACGGATGTGCATTCCATGGACTTCGTTCCGAAGATCCTAATCAGCATCTTAAGGATTTCCTTAAAATTGTCGATTCCATCGACCTTGATGCTACTACTCGGGAGACCACGCGTCTGCGTCTCTTCCAATTCTCTCTACGGGACCAAGCTAGTAATTGGCTTGAGCGACTTCCCGCCGGCTCCATCTCAAGTTGGGATGATCTCACCTCTCGCTTCCTTGCTCAATTTTTCCCACCGGGGAGAACCACTAAACTTAGACGAGGCATCTTAACGTTTCAACAACTTCAAGGTGAGTCTCTCTACAAAGCATGGACTCGATTCAAGGACCTACTCCGTAGACTCCCCCATCATGGCATTGATCTTTGGCTTCAAATCCAAATCTTCTATGACCATATCGATTTCATCACTCGACGATCCATTAATCAAGCCACCGGTGGAAGGCTCAGCGACTTTAATGTAGAGAAATCTTGGGATATTATAGAAGAGCTTGCTGATCAAAGCTACGAAGATTGGACTGAATCTCCTGAAACCCCTGTTAACGTGGTTAATGCCATATCAACTCCTCTTGAATCTTCCGACATCACCGAGGATCAAATGAGTGCTATTGAGAGAAGGATTGATTATTTTATGGAAAGGCATAAAAGAGCTCCCGTACAAATCCCTCGAGAAGCAGTCAATTCTGCCAATTCCACCAACCACCCAACACCTTTTTCGGAATCCCCAAGTCATGAGCAAAACCCCAATTCCGAAAGGCGTTTCTGTTCTACTTCCCCAATACCACTCTCACCAAGCTTTAAGGAACAAATGAAGGAGTACATGGCAGCTCATACGAAGAGATTAGCCAAATTTGAAGAGGAGGTTTATAGGCAGAGAAAGGAAATGCAAGCAAAAATGACGAAAATGATGAACCTGGTAAAAGAATATACCAAAACAAAAGTTCCCGAAAAGGTACTAGTAAGAAGCAACGATTGTCCTCCCACTTCGTTTGTTAACGCCATTTCCATTATGCCTAAGGATGGAAAGGTTGAGGTGAAGAAAACTGAGGAAAGCAAGAGGGAGGAGTCTGAACCTAATGATGAGCCCGAGACCATTGAGTACTACCTTAAGCATGAAATTAACAGAAAAACCATTGCAAACCAAGTAAACAACTTTAGGTACAATGAGGTTCTTAGGGAAGCCCTTGAAGGAAAAATAACAGAAGAAGAGTATGACGCCCTGCCTATGGGACCTCTGTATGAGTTGGTTCTAAAAAAACCATTAACAAAAAAATGAGACACCATAGGGAACTTCGTGATACCATGTAGCATAAGTGATATTGATAATATGAATGCCTTAGCTGATCAGGGGTCTGATGTGAACATAATGCCATTATCAATTTATAATAAGTTGACTAGGGAGAAGCCAACCAAGACCGATCTTAGACTTTCCTTAGCTAATCACACCTATGTCTACCCCATAGGAATCGCGGTAGATATTCTAATAGAGGTGGCTAATATCGTTTATCCGGTGGATTTCGTGATCATAGATGTTGAGGAAGATAGAAACATGCCACTCATTCTTGGGACACCATTTCTGGCCACCGCCAAGGCAACCATCAAATGCGGGGAGGGCATCATGATACTTAAAAGTGGAAAAGGGTACGCTAGGATACCCATCGTTCCAAGATATCCTCTTAAGATCATGGAGAAGATTACAGGTGAAAGTCCACAAGTCCGTAGCAATATAGTTAAGAAGAAAATGAATGATTGGGAAAAAGGGCTTAGAGATTTTATGGTTCAAGGATTGCATGCAACATTGTGGAAGCCCGATAAGAAATTAGGAAATAATCCCACTTCAATACCAAAGGCACAAAGGAACCCTAAGGAATTTCTAAAGGGAGAAAAAGTACTTCTGTACAAATCACGGATAAGGGCATTACAAGGTAGAAACAAACCAAGATGGTTTGGGCCTTTTACAGTGAAGGAAACCAATCTAAAGGATAAAACCGTCACCATAATAGACGACGTTGGCAAGGAATCCACGGTAAGCATACAACGTCTACGCCCTTTCGACGAAGGGAAAGCGAAGGAAGAAGGTGACGGTAATGAAGTCACGTAAGAGCACGACTACGAGTCTAGCTACAAGACTCATAAATAAAGAAAAGCGCTTCGTGGGAGGCAACCCATGCTTAATTGTTTGCTTGTTAATGTCATATATCTTTTATTGATTGCTTATTCTCATGTTTAAATTTGTAAAAATGCTTTATTTTGTTTTTAACCTCGTCTTAACTGCACATAAAGGTATTTTACATAAAGGATAAGTGTAGGGAGGATTACACACGTTTTCAAAAGAAACGTAAACATGAGAATAACAATTAATTAAAAGATATATATGTGTGTTTGTTCGAGTCAAATGCTTGTATCGAGTCATAATGGATGTTTTGCAGAAATTTTTCCAGATTCTAAAGATGTAAATTATCCAGATTTTTTTCCAGAAAATCGCAGACCAGTTTTTATCAGGATAACCTGACGGCGTCAGGAAGGAGTAAAAACAACATATTACTTTTTTCTCGTTTTCTGAGCTACTTATAAATTTTTGGAGTTTTCCAGGTCTTAATTTTCCAGAAATTCTGTAAACATCCATTCCACAAGCATTATATCCTAGTTTAATAGAGTCTTATATATATTATTACCGCCGATTTTACGTAAAGGTTTCGTTTGTTTTCTTCAAGTGTGCAGGTTTAATTTACTAAGAAGAAGATACATAAGATTGGAAGGAGCTTTTCACGCATACATTCTTCTTGGAAAGGATTTAACCACCACTTTACACGGATCCTACCGAGCTAATCAGGGGAGTATTAGTTTCTTTCGTTTTTCATTACCTTCTATTATCATAACTTTGATACTTTCGGGGAACATTGGGGACAATGTTCAGTTTAAGTGTAGGGAGGGAAAATAAAACGAGAACTTTGAAACTATGCTTATCCTTGATTATTTGCTTTGTCCAATTGCATTTGTGTAATAAACCATGAGAAAATGTCGGTTAGGGTAATTTTGGCACCAAATTTTCAATTTTTCATGACATATAGGAGTGGGCCATTAGTCTTAACAAAAGCGTCTCACGGATAGGAAGTTATATGACTAGCACAAAAACCCTTTACCACTTAAATTCCACCCAAAA
Organism: Chrysanthemum seticuspe; assembly: GCA_019973895.1. Classification (NCBI taxonomy): domain Eukaryota; kingdom Viridiplantae; phylum Streptophyta; class Magnoliopsida; order Asterales; family Asteraceae; genus Chrysanthemum; species Chrysanthemum seticuspe. Next base: position 228,131 of record BPTQ01005230.1, on the reverse strand, counting down.
TGTGAGGATCGCCCTTAGATTAGTAGGAATTAAAGCATTCATCTTTAATTCTTAGTGTGTGAACCGGTAGTATAATAGATTCTAGAACTTGTTTGTGATGCATCCCGAGATCGCTAGTAAGACTACACTTGTGTAGTTAGGAATAACTAAATGATAAGAGGCATTAGGATAACCCTTGTTTGATACCTGTAATATAATTACTTCTTCCACATCGGTCGAGTAATTCCCCCACACCTTTGCGTTGTACTCATCTTTAGTACACGATACCCCTAGTTAACCCCTCAGAGCCTATCCTTTTCGCGGTTCTCGTGATGTTTCGGTTTTTCCGGAATATCAATGAAGAGCATTGTTTACACCCCACCCCCAAATGTACACCCAAATCGCCTTAGCGTACCTTGTATGCACTCACTTTTAGTGCGTTATTGTTATCACCCCAAACCCTTAGTTCAATTATCTAGTTGCTTGCATAAGTTGCTAAGTCGAGTCATATCCTTTGTACACAGTTTTGGGACGATTGGGACTCATGGGAAAAGTTAAAGTTTATGAAATGACTGGAAGGGAACGTTATTCAAATTCCCTTATTTGCGTAATAATGTACTCCAAGTGTTTTGATCTTTTCAATTCGAGTCAAATTAGTGTTAGAGTAATAAAAACTCAAGTGTAGGGATGTGCCTATAAATTCTTATCATTTTGATGTTATCGTAGAGGATGGTAGAGTAAAAGTGTATGAAAAAAAATCGAAAAAAAAATAGAAAAAGAGAAAAGAAAAAAAATAGAGTGTTCCAAAAAAAAAAAAAAAAAAAAAAAAAACATACGGGCTACCATCCTACATCTATCTTTAAATTTATGTTTGTTTGTTTCAGTTATCTAGAGTTTAGAGTGTCGAGTCTTAGCTTAGCAACGCCATTCTTCGTATGCTTGTAACATAAAGATTTTTGACTTGCCACCACTAAATAGCCTATCCCACCAAACCCTTTGTTTTCCGACCGTAAGCCTAACATTACAACCCTTTATAAGACCTCTTTGATAGTCTTTCCTAGGTGCTTACGCCAAAGCGATGGAGGTTTGATCTATTCTCAAGCCTATGGTAATCTATGTACTAGGACCGGTTAATGAGTGTTTATCTTCCATTCCCAACTTGTTATATTTCATATACACCCGAGAGATGTGAGTATCCAAACACCCCATGTGAGGTGCTAGTAAGTAATTTCCGTGCTTGTTATAACTTTTGCGGGGCTTATATGTGTTGTGGATTGTTTTAAACCAATGCTTCATGACCCCTAACTTATAAATTAATTGGCTAAAAGCACATTTGCTTGAGGACAAGCAAATACCAAGTGTAGGGATATTTGATAAGGTTTTAAAATGTACCTTTTTGAGGGGTCGTTTAAGCCCTTATTTGATCACTTTTGTATCCGTTATTACTTAATATCGTTCCTTTTCACTTTTTAGGTCTCTTGAAGGAAAATTGCTGGAATGGCACTTATTTGGACGAAAAGGCGTGGATATACGAAGAAAATGGCTAAAGTCAAGAATCGAGCCACTCAGACTGCTGAAATACAAGGGGACGGCGTCAGGTGTTATATGCGACGCCGTCACATCACTTTTGTGACTGCTCAGTAGCCAAATTGCTTATTTTCAATTGACGGTGTCAGGCGTTAAAAGAGTAGGTCGTCGCAACTCAGACGGCCTAGAATTGATCCAGACGGCGTCAGAGACTGAAGGGGACGGCGTCACAAGCATAAGGTGACGCCGTCGCAAGACTAACGTGGCCAAGACGAAACCCTAATGACGGCGACCCGACGACGTCACAAATCATAAGGTGACGCCGTGATGAGTGTCTAAATACTCATCATTTTTGTACCAATTAAACTGCAAAAACATCTGAAAACACTCAGAAATGCATCAAAATGATAAAAATATCACAAATAAGTGTTTTATGTGTTTTAAATGCAAAAATATCAAAATCTGGTGAAAACGTATCAAGTTTGCATAATTGGCAGTTTTAGTCCCCCAAGTTTCAAAAGTTGTCAAAAACAGTCCCTGGTAAAACAAAATAAAGAAAAATATCATTTTAAGTCCTTAGGGATTCTTGAGTTGTCAAAATTGGTCCTTAAAATCAAAAATTGCAAAATTACAACTTAGGTCCCTAAACTTTCAAAAATGTCAAGTTTGGTCCCTGGAAATTTGAAAATGTCAAAACTGGTCCTTGTACTATTAAAACTTGTCAAAAGTGACCCTTGTGTGAAATTTGAGAAAATTACAGGTTTGGTCCCTCTAGTTTGGCAGAATTACAAATTGGTCCCTATAATAATAAACCAAGCCTTGTCAAAACTGTTTTGGACCCCTGCCATATACACATTGTGACCCCTGTCATTACCCATTTTGGACCCCAAGTCAAACACCAGTCAAACCCTTCCCTTTCCCTCCCACCTGTCCTGTTTATCTCCTTCCCACTTGACTGCAACACACAGGCCACCCTCCCATCACCTTTTCTCCTCAAACCTCCCCCCTCATCATCACAACCCACCACAATTAATACCACCCCCCCCCCTACTTGCAAATTCAGAGCCTACAGTCAAATATAGCTTTTCCCGCCATTTTTGATCCAATGGCCAAAATCCTCCAAACTCATCCAATGGCCCAAATGATAGATGGGATTTGCTCAGAAGGACATGTGGAAGCTTTTTGGTGTATAAAAGAGGAAGAGAGGCAAGAGAAGAAGCAGTACTTAGTTTTTTTAATTTTATGTATGTCGTATTTTATTTTTATGTCTTTAATTAAGCTTTAAACTGTAATCTTTGGTTTCATTGTATCAAATCAAGTTGTTTAAGTGTATTCAAACTATTATCAAGTATCAATTCAAGTTTTTATTCACATTTCATATTTTATGCTTACTGTTGCAAATTTCCATTTCAAAATCTCATACCCAAGCTTCAAATAGCTTATTTCTCAGTTTAAACAAGCTTACATAAGCTTATTATAGCTTTTTGTAAGCTCACATTTAAGTTTCAAGCAAAGTTGGATTTTGGTCAATGAAAGTCAACTGAATCATCATTGGGCAATGGAAATGGAATTGGGTGATGCAGTGCTTGGATTTGGGTTGGAATTAGATTAGAATAATGATATTGGGTTTGGTTTAAGCTGCAATCACAGCTGGGACCCTTGTAAGTTGGTATTCTCATTTTCAATTTTTCTTCAGGTTGTAGTTTGTGTTTGTGTTTGAGCCTGTGATCATTAAACCTTTTATACCTGTTTAATTAGTTGTCTTTAGGTCAAGTAAACTCATTTTGATCATTATTACATGCTTGTTCAGTAGTTGGTTTCCTTTATATTGCAAATCAGTTAAGTCTAAATGGTGTTTGGATTAATGGTTTATTTGATTTTTAGCTTTGTCTTATGCTTGTAATCTGTCTAACTCAGTCTTAATATGGTCATTTGACTCATATCTGTCTGAACTTGCACCTTAGAACCTTAAAAGTCAATATCATCTTAATACAATCCTCATTTCATATCTGCTAAAATTTTGATAAGGCAAAAGCTTAATCTGTGTTAGGATATCATAGATATAGCTTGCATTAGGTTTCATTCATCTTAATACATCATATTCAGTCATTAAATCAAGATTAAAGTTCAATAAAGTCAAACTTTTCATTACTGTCTAAAGTCAAAAACAAGTGAAATCTCAGTTTTTCACCAAACTGAGAAGATTTTTCCTTGATTCATCTCTGGGCCAAATCAAGTCAAACTTTGGGATTAATAACTTCAACAGGTCTATTTTCTTTTCGACATTTTTTCAGATTTTTAGAAATTTTCTATAAGCCTCAAAAGGGCTTGTCAAATAGGGCTTAAATGCCCTGTTCACAAAAGTCAGTCAATACTGAGTTTTCTCAGTTTTGTGCAAGGCTTGCACAGAGCTCATAAGAGCTTGTCCAAGTCTAGTTTTTGGTTTACAAGTTCTTGGCTAGGTCTACTTCAGGTTCCTTCTTTTGTTTTTCAGTATCAGCTTATTGTGTAGCTTATTCTTAAGCTGCAAAGTAGCCCCAAAAATCTGTTTTTGCACATTTAGGTCATATCATCAAATCTTTGTAGCTTGCAATTCAGAGGTTAAGGCTTGTTGTTTTTAGTTCATTTTGAGTATTTATAGCATATTACAGCTTCTGTAATCAGTTGGTAGCTTATTGTGTCCTTTGGCTTATTAAAAGTGCTTATTACATAAGCACTTGGATTGCAGTTTCATTTTCTTACAAACAAGCCACTGTTTTTCTATTTTTCTTAGACTCAGTATATTAAATTAGATTTTTCCTGAATTTTTCACATTTTTCCAGGTCAGTTTACTATTTTTCCTTAATTAAAACAGTTTTTAAGTCATTTTAATTAGCTTTTCATACAATTAAATCAGAAAAAGTTCAAAAAAATAAGTTTTCATTTTTCTTAGGTTAAGATAAATATAAAAAGTAAAAAAATTATTTTTCCATATTTTTCATAGTTTAATTTGTAATTTTTAGTAATTTAATTAGTTTTAAATAGTTTAAAATTCATAAAAAATAGAAAAATAATCAGAAAAATATAAAAATAGTTTTGAAAATTCTCTTTTATTATTTTAGATTTTTCCAAGTCATAATTTTATTTTTCTATCTTTATTTCCTATTTTTTTGTATTTTAGGCTATTATTAAATAGTAAAAATTAGTTTTTAATTAATAATAATTAATTAAATAGTTATAAAAATAATTTTCTTTTTCTTAGAATTTTCTTTTATCATTAGGTTTGTAAAAATTTCATTTTCATATTTTTAGGATTTATATTGCTTCAATTTCACATTTTCTTTTGTACGTCACGTAGTTTTGAAGTTAAATTTGTAATAGAAAAATCAAAAACATCAGTTTAAAAATAGTGATAGCGTTTATTTAATATAGTTTATCTTTTTAATTTCCTTTAATTTGCATTTAAGCCCCTGTAATTTACAAATCTTTTCTTTAGGTATAAAATAACTCAAAATCCTTACTGATCACTATCCTTAGTGATTATTCGACATCTGATTGTGTTAAACACCATTCATCCTCCGTGGGACTTAACGACCCAGGAATCCACTATATTCCTCTGATCTAAATTGCATTAGTGTTTGAACTGTTTTAAGTTTCTTACGGTTAGCCATTCACAAGTGGCTAGCTTGTGTGAGATAACTTGACGGTTTTGCACCAATCAAATTTTGGCGCCGCTGCCGGGGAGGCTGTAAGCGTGTCCTAAACATTTTCAGACCCGTACTTGCACATATACCACCTTTTGTAAAAACAGTTTTTTTTTGTAAAGTTATAACAAAATCAAAAAGTTCATTAACACTTTTCCTAAAGTGTTAAAAACACCAAACAAAATATAAAACAACAAAACAATCGTAACGTTTTCTAGCTTGTGTTTCTTTTAAGGTGATTCTTAAAGAAATACGATTTGGTTAAACGAGACGATACCAAAAATATTGTCCAAAAGTTTTTAAACCCCTTAGCACATATCCATACCTACGTCTTTTCAGTGGTACTTAATATATACATAAAAATCAACCACCGCAAATCAAGGCAGTACACCTACTAACTGGGGGTGTGACCATAATAAGTTCCCGAACAACAGATTTAAAACTTGCCTTTGTGTCCTTGTGATTTGGTGTACCTTTTTCAAAGAAGCCATTTCATTTGTGATTATTGGTTAAGTTCACTTGTCTTTTTGCCTCGCATTTGTTTTGAAAACTGATTTTTATACTTAGTGCATGCGCACTCGTTCTTCCAGTTCTACAAGTCCACTTTCTGAGCTTGCAAATATTCCTCGTAGACGTAGAGGACGTTCTGCTCCTTCAGCCATGACTGAGGAACGTCTACCACCACCACCCCCTGCCGTAATGGCAGAAGACAAGCCGATGAATGAGCTTCTCCAAGCACCCATCGAGGGTTACGGAGATGCTATTGTTGTCCCAGCCATCGTGGCTGATACTTTTGAGCTCAAAACCGGGTTACTTAATCTGGTAACCCAAAGCCAATTCTATGGTTTTGAGCGGGATGATCCTCATGCACACATTCGATGGTTTAACAAGATTGCATCTACCATCAAATACAAGAATGTCCCACATGAAGCAATTAAGCTTCTTCTGTTCCCATTTTCTCTAGAGGGACAAGCCCGGAATTGGCTTGAGAAACAACCCCCTCGTTCCATTGAGGCATGGGAAGATCTAGTTACAAAGTTTGTTAACGAATTCTATCCTCCATCCCGAACTACAAGTCTTAAGAATGAGATAATGAAATTCTCTCAAAGATTTGATGAATCATTCGGGGAGGCATGGGATCGTTACAAAGAATTGCTCCGTAAGTGTCCGCATCATGGTTTTACCGAGTTAATGCAAATGGATACTTTCTACAATGGTCTGAACCAGACTAATCAAGACTCTTTAAATGCCTCCGCGGGAGGTAATTTCTTGAGCAAGACCACAAAAGAAGCCTTGCAAATCATTGAAAACAAGTCCCAGGTCCGTCCTTTCCGCACAAAGACATATCAGACTCAGTCTAATGCTGGACCTTCTACTTCATCTCCCGTGAGTACATCTAGCACCGATGCTAAGATTGACAAACTCACGGATATTGTTCAGGCTTTGGTTCTTGCTAACCAAAAGAAAGTCACTTTCACACAAACACCATCACATGATGAAGTGAAGAAAGTCGAAGTTTGTGTTACTTGTGGTGGTCCTCATGCATACTACAACTGTATTGCCACCGATGGTAGTCCGTTTGAAGCTAATGCTATAGCCGGTACTTCAAATCAAGGAGGTAATCAATACCGTCCTCAAAATGAACCAAACTACCGTGCTAACACTTATCAGGCACCACCCGGTTTTAACCAGAATCCTAACCGGAATCAGAACCAACCTAGAATGAACCAAGGTTATCAAAACCAAGGTAATTTCTATCCCGGACCAAATCAAGGTTTCCAACATCAAGGAAATCTTAATCAAAACACTTTCAATCGAGGGAATCAATTTCAGGGAAATATGAATCCTAATCAAGGGAATTTTGGCTATAATCAGAACATACGGCCTTAAATTATCCCTCCACCTCCTCCTGTATCAACATCTGATGAGCTTTTAAAGCAATTCATGAAGTCTCAAGAGGAGACAAACAGGTTGTTGGTCAGTCAGATCGCTGAATTAAAGAAGTCTTTAAATGATCAACCCTCGGGCTCAGGTACTTTACCTAGCAACACGATCGCTAACCCGAGGGGCGATGCAAAGGCGATCACAACCAGAAGTGGTACTTCATATGATGGACCCGCTATTCCTACTACCTCTTCTTCTTCTCTCCCGAAGGTAGTGGAAAGTGAACTTGAGGCGACAAAAGACAAGGAACTTCCTACTAATAACGGAGGTACCAGCAATGTCCATCCTCAGGTTGTCCCGAAACCCAAATCCAATCCAGGAGTTATTTTTGAACCTCCTGTAGCTCCCGTTGAAAACCACAAATCCAAATCTTCTATTCCTTACCCATCACGTTTGAATGAGCAAAAGCTCCGCGAAAAAGCCAGTCATCAAATGGACAAATTTTTTCAAATTTTCCAAGAACTACATTTTGACATAAGCTTTGCGGATGCTATCATGCTGATGCCCAAGTTTGCATCAACTCTCAAACACATGTTAAGCAACAAGGAAAATCTGTTTGAAATGGCTAAAACTCCTCTGAACGAGAACTGCTCTGCAGTTATCTTGAAGAAGCTTCCCGAAAAGCTTGGAGATCCTGGAAAATTTCTCTTACCTTGTGTATTTCCAGGAATGGTTGAATGCTTTGCCTTAGCCGATCTTGGTGCAAGCATAAACCTGATGCCTCATTCAGTATGGAAGAAACTTTCTCTTCCGGACCTTACTCCTACATGCATGACTCTCGAGCTTGCAGATCGTAAAATATCCCGTCCTCTTGGAATTGCCGAGGACGTATTTGTGAAAGTAGGAAAGTTCCATTTTCCAGCTGACTTTGTAGTTGTTGATTTCGATGCTGATCCACGGGTTCCTCTCATTGTTGGAAGAGGATTCCTGAGAACGGGTCGTGCTCTCATTGATGTATTTGAGCAAGAAATCACATTACGTGTTGGTAATGAAGCTGTCACCTTTAACCTTGATCAAACTTCGAGGTACTCCGCAAACTATGATTCTGAGTCGGTTAACCGAATAGATATCATTGATGTTGCTTCTGAAGAGTACTCTCAAGAAGTTCTTGGTTATTCTCATAATTCTGTGAGTGGGGATCCCACCACATCTTCTCAACCTATCATAGCCAATTCTACTCCTTCTCTCACTCCGTTTGAGGGAAGCGACTTCATCTTAGAAGAGATTGAAGCATACTTGGCTAGTGATTCTGTTCCATGGGAAATTGATCACGCTCCAATTGACATCGAGGGGGACATACTTCTCATTGAGAAATTGCTTAAAGATGATCACTCATCAACCCCTCACACTAGTGATGCAATTCCAGAAGAGATTAATCACCATGAGATTAATCCGGAGGGAGATATTCTTATTCTTGAGAAGTTGTTAAATCAGGACACTACTCCTCCACTCCCTCCCGTCGAGCTTCATAACAAGGAAGTCAAGTCAGTTGAGAAAACTGAAGAATTTCCTGAAGTCGAACTTAAGGACTTACCACCTCATCTTGAGTATGCATTTCTTGAAGGTGATGATAAATTGCCTGTCATTATTGCTCTAGATTTGAGTAAAGATGAAAAAGCTGCTCTCATAAAGATCTTGAAGTCACACAAGCAAGCAATTGCTTGGAAACTCTCCGACATTAAGGGTATCAACCCTGAGTTTTGTACTCACAAAATCTTGATGGAGGATGACTTCAAGCCAGCAGTTCAACATCAGAGAAGGGTGAATCCAAAAATCCATGATGTTATCAAACAGGAGGTTATCAAACTTCTTGATGCAGGATTGATTTACCCAATCTCAGATAGTCCTTGGGTTAGCCCAATTCATTGTGTTCCTAAAAAGGGTGGCATAACTGTTGTCACAAATGAAGATAACGAGTTAATTCCAACTCGACTGGTTACGGGATGGCGTGTGTGTATTGACTATCGTAAGTTGAATGACGCCACCCGTAAAGACCATTTTCCTCTACCCTTCATGGACAAAATTCTTGAGAGATTAGCATGGAATGAGTACTATTGTTTCCTTGATGGTTTCTCGGGTTACTTTCAGATCCCCATTGATCCACAGGATCAAGAGAAGACCACATTCACCTGCCCATACGGAACTTTTGCCTATAGACGTATGCCTTTTGGCTTATGTAACGCTCCTGGCACGTTCCAACGATGTATGATGGCCATATTCCACGACATGATCGGGGAAACAATGGAGGTGTTTATGGATGACTTCTCGGTCATTGGGGATTCATTTCAAACATGTCTCTCCCATTTAGATAAAATGCTCAAACGGTGTGAAGACACCAATCTTTGTCTAAATTGGGAGAAAAGCCACTTTATGGTCAAAGAAGGCATAGTCCTTGGCCATAAGATTTCAAAAAACGGGATTGAGGTAGATAGAGCAAAAGTCGATGTTATTGCTAAACTGCCTCATCCTACTACCGTCAAAGGTATTAGGAGTTTTTTAGGTCATGCCGGTTTCTATCGTAGATTCATACAAGATTTTTCTAAAATCGCCCGGCCTATGACCCATCTTCTTGAAAAAGATGCTCCTTTTATCTTCTCACCTGAGTGCATCGAAGCTTTTGAAACATTAAAGAAAAAGCTTACTGAAGCACCCATTCTCGTTGCTCCCGACTGGGATTTACCCTTTGAGCTCATGTGCGATGCAAGTGATTTTGCTATCGGTGCAGTCTTGGGGCAACGAAAAACCAAGCATTTTCAGCCTATCCACTACGCAAGTAAAACTATGACTGAAGCTCAAACCCATTACACCACTACAGAAAAAGAATTATTAGCTGTGGTGTATGCGTTTGAGAAGTTTCGGCCGTACTTAATCTTGACCAAATGTGTAGTGTATACGGATCACTCGGCTCTCAAATATCTCTTTGCAAAACAAGATGCAAAGCCGAGATTCCTCCGTTGGGTTCTCCTCCTCCAGGAATTTGATATCATTATACGTGATAAAAAAGGAGCTGAGAACCTGGCTGCTGATCATCTGTCCCGATTAGAGAACCCTCACCAAGATGTTTTCGAGAAAAAGGAAATAAATGAAACATTTCCTCTCGAGACACTCAATGCGGTTTCTTTTCGTGGAAACTCTACTACCCCATGGTTTGCTGACTTCGCAAATTACCATGCGGGTAACTTCATAGTGAAAGGGATGTCGTCCCAACAGAAAAACAAATTCTTTAAAGATGTAAAACATTACTTCTGGGACGACCCCTACTTGTTTAAAATTTGCGCGGATCAAGTCATCAGGCGATGTGTATATGGTCAGGAAGCTATTGACATTCTCAAGGCTTGCCATTCTGGACCTACTGGGGGACATCATAGCCTCAACTACACTGCCAAAAAGGTGTTTGATTCCGGGTTTTATTGGCCCACAATTTACAAGGATGCCCACGAATTTGTCAAAACCTGTGACGCTTGTCAACGTCACGGGAATATCTCACAAAGAAATGAAATGCCGCAAAACGCCATTCAAGTGTGTGAGATTTTTGACATATGGGGCATTGACTTTATGGGGCCATTTCCTTCATCTTGCGGTAATAAATACATACTCGTAGCCGTTGACTATTTGTCAAAATGGGTTGAAGCTAAGGCTTTGCCTACCAACGATGCCCGAGTTGTTGTGAAATTCTTGAAATCTCTTTTTGCCAGGTTTGGAACTCCACGAGCTATAATTAGTGATCGTGGTACGCATTTCTGCAATGACCAGTTTGATCGTGTCATGCAAAAGTATGGTGTAACCCACCGTCTATCTACTGCGTACCACCCCCAAACAAGTAGGCAAGTGGAAGTTTCCAACCGGGGGATTAAAAGAATTCTGGAGAGGACGGTTGGCGAAAACCGTGCCTCTTGGTCAGATAAGCTAGATGACGCACTCTGGGCCTTCCATACAGCTTATAAAACACCCATCGGGTGTACTCCATACAAGCTTGTATACGGGAAGGCATGTCATCTGCCGGTTGAGCTTGAGCACAAGGCATACTGGGCCTTGAAACATGCCAACTTCGATATTCAGACAGCTGGTGATCACCGGAAAGTTCAAATGAATGAATTAAATGAACTCCGTGATCAAGCATACGAGAACTCTTTGATCTACAAAGAAAAGACAAAGAAGATTCATGACTCTAAAATCAAGAACCGCGTTTTCAACGTTGGTGATCGAGTCCTTCTTTTCAACTCAAGATTGAAGATTTTCTCGGGAAAACTAAAATCCCGCTGGTCTGGACCATTCACCATCACTAAAGTATTTCCTTATGGAACCATTGAGTTATCTCAACCCGATGGTCCAAACTTTAAAGTGAATGGTCATCGATTGAAGCATTATTTCGGAGAGGACATTCCCCCTGTGGTTGTCCCAGATCTACAAACTTTCCCCATGAACCAATGAATGCGGGGATCGAGTCAAGCTAGCGACTCGGTAATCAAAAACAGTAGCTAAACATGGGTCTTCACCCGTGTGTACCACCCTAGTGTGGGGGAGTTGCCCCCCGTTGTTGTATATAAGAGTTTCAAAAAAAAAAAAAAAAAAATAAAAAAAAAAAATAAAAAATAAAAAATCCTTGCTAAATAATGGCCTTAGTATTTCCCTTTTACGTTCTATGTTTCGGCATAACCGCCGGTACTTTGAATATTGAGGGAAATATTCATTTCAAGTGTGGGGGGGAATTCTCACGAATTTTATCATATAATTATACCGCCCAATTCCCCCATTTTTTGCCAATTTTTTTTTTTTTTGGAATAAGTGTTTTGCACTTACTCAACTTATGGTTATCAGTCCGCCTTGTCTAATAAACAAAAGGATTGGCTAATCCAGGAGCAAACGACTCTTGGTAAAGATATCTCAAATCCGTTGACGGCTTGCAATTTGCCCAAAATTGTATGGTATTCAGCTCACCATATCCTTAAAAGTGAAGAGTTGGCTAGCCCGCAAGTTTATGGCTTGTGGTAAAGGCAGTGGAAAAACCATAATTGGTAATCAGCTCACCAAAGATAGTATATATTATCTAAGAGTTGGCTAGTCAAGAAGTAAACGGCTTCTGGTAAAGACAAATCAAATCCGTTGAAAGCTGGTGATTTGCTCAAAATCATTTGGTTATCAGTGTACCAAGGTTCTTACTTGAACTGAAACATTTGGCTACTCCAGAAGTAATGGCTTTTGGTAAAGAGATGAAATCCATTAATTTTTCTCAAAACATTGCTAGGGACTAGCAATATCTTAGTGTGGGGGATTGATGGGTGTCGAAATACTCATCATTTTTGTACCAATTAAACTGCAAAAACATCTGAAAACACTCAGAAATGCATCAAAATGATAAAAATATCACAAATAAGTGTTTTATGTGTTTTAAATGCAAAAATATCAAAATCTGGTGAAAAACGTATCAAGTTTGCATAATTGGCAGTTTTAGTCCCCCAAGTTTCAAAAGTTGTCAAAAACAGTCCCTGGTAAAACAAAATAAAGAAAAATATCATTTTAAGTCCTTATGGATTCTTGAGTTGTCAAAATTGGTCCTTAAAATCAAAAATTGCAAAATTACAACTTAGGTCCCTAAACTTTCAAAAATGTCAAGTTTGGTCCCTGGAAATTTGAAAATGTCAAAACTGGTCCTTGTACTATTAAAACTTGTCAAAAGTGACCCTTGTGTGAAATTTGAGAAAATTACAGGTTTGGTCCCTCTAGTTTGGCAGAATTACAAATTGGTCCCTATAATAATAAACCAAGCCTTGTCAAAACTGTTTTGGACCCCTGCCATATACACATTGTGACCCCTGTCATTACCCATTTTGGACCCCAAGTCAAACACCAGTCAAACCCTTCCCTTTCCCTCCCACCTGTCCTGTTTATCTCCTTCCCACTTGACTGCAACACACAGGCCACCCTCCCATCACCTTTTCTCCTCAAACCTCCCCCCTCATCATCACAACCCACCACAATTAATACCACCCCCCCTACTTGCAAATTCAGAGCCTACAGTCAAATATAGCTTTTCCCGCCATTTTTGATCCAATGGCCAAAATCCTCCAAACTCATCCAATGGCCCAAATGATAGATGGGATTTGCTCAGAAGGACACGTGGAAGCTTTTTGGTGTATAAAAGAGGAAGAGATGCAAGAGAAGAAGCAATACTTAGTTTTTTTAATTTTATGTATGTCGTATTTTATTTTTATGTCTTTAATTAAGCTTTAAACTGTAATCTTTGGTTTCATTGTATCAAATCAAGTTGTTTAAGTGTATTCAAACTATTATCAAGTATCAATTCAAGTTTTTATTCACATTTCATATTTTATGCTTACTGTTGCAAATTTCCATTTCAAAATCTCATACCCAAGCTTCAAATAGCTTATTTCTCAGTTTAAACAAGCTTACATAAGCTTATTATAGCTTTTTGTAAGCTTACATTTAAGTTTCAAGCAAAGTTGGATTTTGGTCAATGAAAGTCAACTGAATCATCATTGGGCAATGGAAATGGAATTGGGTGATGCAGTGCTTGGATTTGGGTTGGAATTAGATTAGAATAATGATATTGGGTTTGGTTTAAGCTGCAATCACAGCTGGGACCCTTGTAAGTTGGTATTCTCATTTTCAATTTTTCTTCAGGTTGTAGTTTGTGTTTGTGTTTGAGCCTGTGATCATTAAACCTTTTATACTTGTTTAATTAGTTGTCTTTAGGTCAAGTAAACTCATTTTGATCATTATTACATGCTTGTTCAGTAGTTGGTTTCCTTTATATTGCAAATCAGTTAAGTCTAAATGGTGTTTGGATTAATGGTTTATTTGAGTTTTAGCTTTGGCTTATGCTTGTAATCTGTCTAACTCAGTCTTAATATGGTCATTTGACTCATATCTGTCTGAACTTGCACCTTAGAACCTTAAAAGTCAATATCATCTTAATACAATCCTCATTTCATATCTGCTAAAATTTTGATAAGGCAAAAGCTTAATGTGTGTTAGGATATCATAGATATAGCTTGCATTAGGTTTCATTCATCTTAATACATCATATTCAGTCATTAAATCAAGATTAAAGTTCAATAAAGTCAAACTTTTCATTACTGTCTAAACTCAAAAACAAGTGAAATCTCAGTTTTTCACCAAACTGAGAAGATTTTTCCTTGATTCATCTCTGGGCCAAATCAAGTCAAACTTTGGGATTAATAACTTCAACAGGTCTATTTTCTTTTCGACATTTTTGCAGATTTTTAGAAATTTTCTATAAGCCTCAAAAGGGCTTGTCAAACAGGGCTTAAATGCCCTGTTCACAAAAGTCAGTCAATACTAAGTTTTCTCAGTTTTGTGCAAGGCTTGCACAGAGCTCATAAGAGCTTGTCCAAGTCTAGTTTTTGGTTTACAAGTTCTTGGCTAGGTCTACTTCAGGTTCCTTCTTCTGTTTTTCAGTATCAGCTTATTGTGTAGCTTATTCTTAAGCTGCAAAGTAGCCCCAAAAATCTGTTTTTGCACATTTAGGTCATATCATCAAATCTTTGTAGCTTGCAATTCAGAGGTTAAGGCTTGTTGTTTTTAGTTCATTTTGAGTATTTATAGCATATTACAGCTTCTGTAATCAGTTGGTAGCTTATTGTGTCCTTTGGCTTATTAAAAGTGCTTATTACATAAGCACTTGGATTGCAGTTTCATTTTCTTACAAACAAGCCACTGTTTTTCTATTTTTCTTAGACTCAGTATATTAAATTAGACTTTTCCTGAATTTTTCATATTTTTCCAGGTCAGTTTACTATTTTTCCTTAATTAAAACAGTTTTTAAGTCATTTTAATTAGCTTTTAATACAATTAAATCAGAAAAAGTTCAAAAAAATAAGTTTTCATTTTTCTTAGGTTAAGATAAATATAAAAAGTAAAAAAATTATTTTTCCAGATTTTTCATAGTTTAATTTGTAATTTTTAGTAATTTAATTAGTTTTAAATAGTTTAAAATTCATAAAAAATAGAAAAATAATCAGAAAAATATAAAAATAGTTTTGAAAATTCTCTTTTGTTATTTTAGATTTTTCCAAGTCATAATTTTATTTTTCTAGCTTTATTTCCTATTTTTTTGTATTTTAGGCTATTATTAAATAGTAAAAATTAGTTTTTAATTAATAATAATTAATTAAATAGTTATAAAAATAATTTTCTTTTTCTTAAAATTTTCTTTTATCATTAGGTTTGTAAAAATGTCATTTTCATATTTTTAGGATTTATATTGCTTCAGTTTCACATTTTCTTTTGTACGTCACGTAGTTTTTAAGTTAAATTTGTAATAGAAAAATCAAAAACATCAGTTTAAAAATAGTGATAGCGTTTATTTAATATAGTTTATCTTTTTAATTTCCTTTAATTTGCATTTAAGCCCCTGTAATTTACAAATCTTTTCTTTAGGTATAAAATAACTCAAAATCCTTACTGATCACTATCCTTAGTGATTATTCGACATCTGACTGTGTTAAACACCATTCATCCTCCGTGGGACTTAACGACTCAGGAATCCACTATATTCCTCTGATCTAAATTGCATTAGTGTTTGAACTGTTTTAAGTTTCTTACGGTTAGCCATTCACAAGTGGCTAGCTTGTGTGAGATAACTTGACGGTTTTGCACCAATCACGCCGTCGCGATTGTAATCTTATATATAGAATCCGAATTTTTCAGTTTTAGTGTGTAGTCTTTTGGAGTAAAAACCTAAACCGAACCAAGGCTGTCTTGTACAGTATTTTAGGGTTCCAAACCCTATCTTACATCAAGATAAGTGCTTTACTTCATTAATTCAGTTATGTCTTCAATTATTTGTGTGTATGCTTGCATGTTCTCCATGTCAGGCTAATTTACTTGTGTGTTTGCTTAGGGAATATGAAACTTAATTATTGAATATTGATTGGTTGTCTCTTATCTTAATTGTTAATGATCTAGTAATGCGATAGGTCATTCGTTGTGTAGTTAATGCTTGATTAATCTTTGTAAACCTTAGACTATAATACCTAGAGTAGTTGTAGGCTAAACCATCCAAAGAGTACCTTAGAGTTAGAGTTTATAATTCCTAGAGATTTTGTAGACGAGACTCTTTGGTAGTTTCAAAGAGTTAGGGACAAACGTATACCCTACGACTTTAGACATACAACGCAATTAAGAATAAGGATGTGACAATTCAACCATCAATAGGAGATAATTAAGGAGTAATTAAACCTAAGTAAACACATCTTTAAACTATCATACGAGCACACAATAATTAGACATAGACTACATACACCTTAGATTAGATAATTAGACAAGTAGAGTAATCGGTAGAAATACCAACCCCCAAATCCAAACCCCGAGATTCGTACCTTTCTAATTCCTAAAAAACATAAAAAGATAAAAAATAATCTTCCTCAACCCCAACCTTAGCGTAGTAACTTCTCACTAGCATTCCTATTCCCCTAGAGAACGATATCAATACCCGTGGCTTACCCTAATACTACACTACAACGATTAGATTCACTGCCTAGGGTGTTATAAAACTTGCTCGAAGAAAAGGAAGTTCCTTTGACCCCGAACGACGCGTGTAGCGTTATCAATGGTTATGGTGTTAGTAACCTTTATACCAAGGTAATTAACATTCCTATTAACATTCCAATTGCTACCAACATTTCTAGGATTGTGTAACAGTGGTACGAAGGGTTTCCCCCCACTGGTTATGCAGGGTGCATAGGGAGGTGCCCGTAAGGCATGTGTTGGTAACTCTGGTTGTGAAGAGACCCATTCGGAGGACAGGCATTATAGGGCTGAGTAGGCAGGTAGGGATTCATGCCTTGAGGTGGTAGTTGGTTCATCCCAGAGTATGGAGGAGGTCCTCCGACACTCGAGACATATGATGGAAGCATCGGAGCCCCCATCCCTTCTCTTCCCAAGTGGGATGCCAGGAGAGGTGGTAGGTTCATCCCTCCGTTTTCTACTGGATTGCTTCCTCCATTGGAGTTCTCACTCCTTCTTTCTCACTGCATTCTCTCCCTTCTTCCCGGATCTCCTCCGGGACCTTCTTCGAAACCTACAGTTCTTCCATTAGGTCTTCTCGCGGAAGGAGAATCATTTCGTAGGGTCGAGCGCCCCCTGTTAGTTGGTCGAGGCCTTTCATCTACCTCGATCTCCTCATCATATTCCTCGCTGGAATATTCCAATTCCCTCTGCATCTCGGTGTTGCGAACTTGCCTCTTGTGAGCCCTTAGCAAGGACTCTAATGCTTCGAAGTTTGCCTCGACGAAGGCAAGGCTAATTTATGGAACAGGGTTAACGGAAGTTGAGGCGTGATGTATGGGAGTTGTTTCTAGTCGAGATCGTGTGGTGAAGGTGGAGGCAGTTATGGGGGCGAGATTATCGGTGTTTGTTGTAGTGAGGAGTACCAGGGTAGAAAAACCTGGTGGAGGTGTATCTTCTCATCCTGGTTCCATGCCGAAACAGTAGCGTAATCAGTTAGGGTGTTAAGACTTGGTGATTACGGGACTAATAGTAGCGGGTCCCACGGATGGCACAACTGATTGTACAATAAATTGCACTACCAAGCTTCAACGGTGATCGAAGGTAAGGAGGTGTGTGTTCCAGCCAAGATTGTCTTTCACCTGAGGATAAGAAATACAAAGACACTACGTTAAGTGATTACGCAGGGGTTGGACCCTGCGAACCACCTCCGGCGTGAGAGTAAGTATGAATTATGGTGATGTAAATGAGTGTGAGTAAAGAGTAAAGTGTTAAGTGAGCTTACCATAATCTTCTACCCATCCTACCTATTTATAGTGGAGGAAATAGGCTTGAGGGCACCTCTGCGTAAATATCGGAGAACATGGGGGCGTCTCATGTTTTTGGGTAACCGCTAGGGCTTAGTGACCCGCGTTCTCAAACTTGGCTGGAAAGCCAGGAAATAGAGGAAGATCGTGGGTTTGACCAAGTCAGGATGGTCGTGCGTCCCTTGTTCCCTCGTCAACCATACCCCGAAGGGCTTAGGGCTTCGAGTGGCGAATTCCCCGCAGGTAACCTTCGTGTGTACGAATGGTTTGACGCCAATGAACATCTAGGAGAGCTAACTTGGGCCTTCGTTCAGAAGGGCTTCGACACATCTCGAAGATGTGTCCGTCGAGCTGTTCGGAGAGTACATCATCAATTTGAGCCTATAGGAATGAATGAATGAGTATGGGAATGATATATGTTGTTTGTTTTATGATAAATGGTATGGTGAAATCCATATATTGGTTATACATCAAAGGAGGCAAAGAAGCATGGTATGAATATATCATTGTTGAAGGGCTCACCATTACTATCAAACTCATACCAATTATGATTCCTATCATCAAACAAAACGGCCATTTAACAAGTAACTAAAGAAAAACTTCAAAACCCATATCCATTGATCTAAGCATCCAACGCCCCAAAACCATCCGTCATTTTTTTAAACCATCCAACGCCCCAAAACCATCCGTCCAGTTGGGTAACTCCTTTAAATTAAGAAAACAGGGCCTAAGAAACTTCCTGGAAGCTCCTCTCAATTCTGAGTTTCTGACTTTTTGATACATATAAAACCGCAAAAATAACATTCACAACTACCGCAATCTCATCTCACATCTCCAACAAACAACAGGTCCTTTACATTCATTTTTTTTACCGTTAATTTTACTTTATTTACGGTGATGATGAGTAACAACGGTGTTTTTATCCATTCGAAAGCTAGTAAGAAATCACTTGCGCTTACAAAACATCCTACTTACTTGGAGGTAATATTTCATTACGTACGCACAACTTTTGTCAAATTCGATTAAATGCTGTTATTTTTTATTTTAATTTGTGGTTTTGATTTTGTTTAGATGGTTAGTGACGCGATAGTGACATTGAAGGAACGTAACGGTTCGAGTCAGCATGCGATTCGGAAGTTTATTCAAGACAAGTATAAGGACCATCTGCCTGCAAAGTTTAAGAAAAGGTTGTCGAATCGGTTGAAGAAGTTTGTTGCTAGTAAGAAGCTAGTTAAGGTTAAACCTTTTTATACGCTTCCTTCTACTGCTAAGCCAGCTGCTAAAAAAACTCTAGCTAAGAAGAAACCAGCTAAGGCGGCTGCTAAACCTAACCTCACTCCAAAGTCATTTGAGGAAGCTGCGGATATCTTTGGTGGTAAGCACAATATAGTAACTTGTTGCTAATGTCTTTAGGTGCCACTTTTAACCTCTTCACCTATGTTATAAATGGGTCGATTTGGGTTATGCTAAATTTTAAACTGGCTAGCTAGATTTAAGTCAAATGGGAACGGGTTAAATAAACAAGCAAAACTAAACAATTAGGACACAAATTTACCAGGTGCGCATAAGAAAAACAAAACAAGAGTAGACACACTTTTTTTTTAGAGCGGGTGCATTTAAGAAAAGTATAGGTTGTTAATGAAAGTTAAACCTACGCTGCAAAATTCCATGGGTGTCTCAAGACCCTGTCATCTTGGTTGCTTGCTTGTTGTGGATAGAGGTGGCAATTTGAGACCCATTGGTTAAACATGGGTGAAGTTAGTTAAATATTATAGATGGGTCCGATTGGTTATTTGATAACAAGTGCAATTGTGTAAAAATTATCCCGAACGGGTTTAGGCGGGTCTAGCAGGTCAAAAAAGAAACTTTTTTCATACCTGTGACCCGACCCGACCCGACCCACGTATTTTGCTACCGCTAATTGTGAATGACAGAATTGATTAGTTCGACCTTTATAAAAAGTTCTTAAATTAACCCAACCAGGTTTATATATAGTGTCCTTTCCTTGTAAGGTTCTCATTTTTACTTTGTACATTTTATATATAAAGTTAGCAGAAGTAAGTTGAAGCGCATTTGCACAAGTCTTGGTATTACGAGGTGGCCATATACTCCTAATAAAAGTGATTCCCACTCCTCGAATTTTCGGGGATCTAATGAACATAATCCTGCGACCCATACCGAACATGCTATGTATAGTTCCACACGTGTAGAAACAATTCTGATTGATGGACTTGGACAACCCAAAACAACCTTAAAAAACTTGGTGAAACCTTTGACTATCAAGGCAACATACAAAGAGGATATTGTGAGGTTTCCATTCATACTTACAGATGGATTAACAAACTTGAAAGAGCAGATTGCAATAAGATTTCCGCTCAAGCTAGAAAGCTTTAGGCTCAAATATGAAGACAAAGATGGCGATATGATATTGATTGCATGTGACAGTGATTTAGATTTATCAGCGAATGACTTTAGACGACCAGACGGTCACACTGTCATAAGACTCGTGGTTTGCCTGCTTGCCAGTTAATCAGATTTAACAACGACATTTTACACTAAACATGGTGCAACATCAAATCTTTGCACCAAATCTCCAAAGCGTTAGATTAACAGTTATTAATACTATTAAGAAAAGGTTTTGGTGATGTAAGTTTGGTAACGTGTCCATGTAATCAATGGATGAAAGTATTAGTAAATGAAGTTTCTTGCTAGTGATAAGTTAGTTAACGTCAAATCTGCTTATAAGTTGCCGTCTGGTAAAATCGCTATGTGTGAAAGCAGGTGAACCTTTTATGTAACAGGTGTTTAATCTTTTTGAAGTGTTTCCCCATTGTTATATTGAATATAGGCATAATGTTTAACAAAAAAAAAATTCCTGAATGCAAGTTTTCCTTTACCAACCCTTTTATTGTTTTTAGAGATCTTTGCAAGTGGTAGTTATTATCTCGCTTCCTTATGTGGTTGATGGCTTTTTTTCTTTCTTTTAACTGAAAAAAGCTTCTGGTGTGCCTTTGTTCAAACGACATATAAGGCATCTAATATATAGCAAATGATGGTGCAAATTATTTAGCTTCGGGTTCTGGTTTGATTTTTTTTTTCTTTTTTAACTTCTTAAGTAGATTAGGTTGCCTAAATCTCTTTTTGATTGATATTTCATTTAACTAATGTTACATGGGATTGTGATTCTTAGATATGTAACGATACTTGAGAAATTTATATATGCCCACTACATTTTTATGAAATGTCAGCTCCTGCTGTTAATATTTTATCAAGTTTAGGTTAGCTGATTCTGCTGAATTTCAACTGTCACTAACAATGTAATGTCTTCTATTTTGTTGCAGGCTAATAACCATGAGATTATTCTTGCACGTGACGTCAAACAACATACTTGGACTTTCCCATGGGCTCCTTTTTGGTCATCTACAATCGGTTGGTCTTAATTTCCCCATATACATAAGCGAGGTTGCTGTCAGTGAGGAGGCTTTAAGTACGAAGAAAAGAGGTTAATGGAGTGGGAATCATTGCAAGTTTCTCGATTGATCAGGTTTGTTAGTTTGTAACATTGTGTTAATTTTGTGACATGATTTCTGAAAATATAATGGACAGTTAATTATGCAGGACATTGAAGGAAGATCGACTGATATTACACCTTATATGGTCAGTTGCTCTTGGTTCACTCTTTACATTTGCCACTACACTAGAACAGGAGGACAAGGGAGATATGTCATATGTTTGGGGAAAGAGGTGAGCCTTTTTGCATTGTCTTTACTCTCTGATAATATCGTAACTTTTGAAAGAAAAAAAATTTGAAACCCATAGTATGAAACTATGGAAGGTGTGAATCTTTGTATCATCCGATTTACTTAGTTTTTTTAAACCATATTAATCTATAATATCATAGTTAAGTATACAGGTCTGTTATAATCACTTGCATCTACCCAGGCAATAATATTCTATCCTAGGTCTATGAATCTACGAAATGTATCTTAGTTATGTATACTTCAAGTTTCTATATGGTAAAGAAACTAAGCACAGGAGCGGACAATTACGGTTTTGGATTAAACACGAAAAATGGTTCATTACCACTGTACTTTTGAAATGTTTGGTGATTTTGAGTCATGTTATAGTTATTATGTGATATTAATCTGTTCTAAGGGACTGCAGTTATACATTTATACTTAGTAATGTTTATTATTCCTGAACCTGGAGAGTTTTATTTGTGGACATAATCTCAGGTAATGCATTAATGGAACTTAAAAAGTGTGAAACTCTTTTATTATAAACTTTAGAACATCACAAGTTCATTATTATAAACTTTAAAAGTGTGAATAAGAAACTTGGTACAAGTTTTACAGTGTTTATTATTACTTGATCAGGCATTGTGAACAAATATGACCATGCTAAACATGTTTACAAAATTCCTTGATTTTAATTTGTATTTTTATGTAACTATGGGATGGATCGGTAGAGTTATGTGCCATGTCACTAATCTCGTACAAATATCGTTTTGGTAGCATACACCAATTAGTTGTTGATGGGCCTAATGCCGAGGGCTGAGCTGATTTACTAGGCCTAAGACTAGCCTCAAAAGATGTAAGATCGTCATTTTATTATGATATAATGCTCCATTTGCAAACAGGCTTTGGTTTATCATTTGCTGCACAGGATTACTACAACTTTTGAATGTAAATTATTGTTTACATGAACAATATCCAAGGCTCATTGCTCTTCAAAGTCGTGGTATTGATTCCTCTTTATCTTAAAGAAATGTATAGTAGGAGGCCATTTTTAAATGATCTTGAACAGCTTATCTCCGTCGTTTACTTATTGTTTAATTAAGTTGCAGATCTAGACTGCTTCTAGAAGGCTTTTGTATAATTGCAATCGGCATGTTTTTGTACATAGAGCATATGAGTTACTTTCTAGATCTTAGATGGTTGAACGATTGGGTGACTGCACAATGGGTATTTGTTAATTGGGATAATTGTCTCGATGTATATATCTCTGCACTTTTTGCTCTGTTGTGTATCGTTCTAATTTTTTTCCTGTTAATTAAACAAACTTTTAAAAATGTTCAATGTTGTGTATCAAGTGGAGCTGTGTTTGGATGATTCAGCAATGCCTATTGTCACATGCGTAGACTTATAACCAGGCAAGGGTACAGTCTCATTCTTCAAACACATAAAAACAAATCTTGATACAAGAAAAAGCTCGAGCCTTTATGTTGTTTGTTGTCTATGTTTCTAGTGTGATTTGAGGGGAATATATATGGAAGCCTGGATCACAAATATGGGATTTTGGTCTTTTTAAGAAGAGTAGACTTTTGGTGTTTTGCTGTTGCTGTGGTGCATTGCCTTTTTGTTTTGGCTAAAGAGACCCCCATTTCTGAAATGAAGAAAGCCTGAAAATGATTGGATATTTTGCGGATAGATTAGTTAACAATGTCTCTTATCGTCAAGTGTTGTCTTCGAATTCCTGTGCTTTTGATTCTTATTCATGGTTGTTGAGAAGATTAACTGCACTTTGTATGCAGTGACAAAGATTTCTATTGCTAAGAGTGTCTACAGTTGTGTTGGGGGTAGGTATTTTGTTGACGGGTATGTTTTTTGTTGTTGTTGTTGCCTTTTAATCAAATAAGTTCAAGTAGCTGAGTTTTGGAAAGCACTATTTTATAATGGAGTAGAATTATTGTTTTTGATTTGTTTAGGGAGTCAGTAACAATTATTGTTGTTGTTTGTTTTCTAAATTTAGGTCTCCATCTCATGTTTTATATCTTGTCTTTATCAACTTTTTTTCACGATGATTCTACCATAATTTTAGAAGCCATAATCTTTTAGACGTGTTTAAAAGTTGTAAATTTGCTCGATAACTTGTGATGAGAGGCTGACGAGTCAACATTTATTTAAATAGTACTATTTTATAATGGAGTAGAATCTTTTCTTTCATTAAATGTCTTAAAATTAAGCAATACAATTATTCATGCAATATTTACAATTTATTGATGCACAATTAATATACATTTTTAAAACACTCGTTTAATGATAATTACAAGTATTAAATTGCATAGTACAAGTAATGCAAGCTTCTAATTAATTATACTTTAAAAACCCTCCTTTAAAATGAAAAATTAAATTATAGAAAGACATTGTACAAATCAAACAAGCTACTAAACACAAAAAATAAACAAACAAAACAATAAAAACTAATTAAAGTTTCACCAAACTTTTTACCATTGTTTATAATCCTTAAACAAACTAATATATAAAGCTATTGCCAAAATAATGTACAAATAAAATAAATTAGCAGCCAATAAAATTAAATTGCAGAGTACCGACAGTCTCATCGCGCGAGGACTCTACTAGTTCTATATATATTATTATTGTGCGTTGCATCTGTACATTAGTCAATTACGTAGTATATGTTGTGCCACTTAAAATCAAATCAAAAGAACGTTTGTTGTGTCACTATGTGTGTCCTTAATGGTCTTACATTATTCGCGCCGACTTTGACCTTTTATTGCTTGATTCTTTGTTGAGGTGACGGTGTTCTTTTTCTTTCAAAGAAAAAACAAACAAGAAGACCAAGTAGAGTCCTCGCGCGTTCTAACAATTAGTTGATCAATGGCGACATTGCCTAGGGTATATAGAGAACGAGACAGAAAAAGAGAGCAACAATGATTTTGTGATTATTGATAATTATGAACATACGATGGAATCTGTAACCTAGTTAACCATTCCTGAATAGGGGGGTGGAAAAGAATAAAACAAACTAAAAAGACAGATTAAAAGAGTGTTTATTTTGTTATTATTGATAATAATGTAGATACCCATGGAATCCGTTGGAACCTATTTAAACCAGTCACCCTCCAGCCTCCACTCTCACCTGCAAATTACATTTTACAACCCAAACGCTAACCCTAACTTACTAACATGTCCACTGAAGAACCAACTACGGCCCATCCGAAAGCTATGAAATCACATGCGCTTAGAAAACATCCTTCTTATTTGGAGGTAATTTCATTAAGTACAACTTTTGTTAATATGCTGTCATATATTTAATTCGTGGTTTTTATTGTGTTTAATTAGATGATAAGTGATGCGATAGTGACCTTAAAGGGACGTAACGGGTCGAGTCAGTATGCGATTGGGAAGTTTATTGAGGAGAAGCATAAGAACCAGCTGCCTGTCAACTTTAAGAAAATGTTGTTGAATCACTTGAAGAAGCTAGTTGCTAGTCACAAGTTGGTTAAGGTCAAAGCTTCCTACAACCTTTCTTCTACTGCTAAGCCGAAGCCCAAAGCAGCTGCTAAAAAAGCTCAAGCTAAGAAGAAACCAGCTGCAAAAACGAAACCGGCTGCTAAGGCTAAGCTGGCTCCAAAAGCTAAACCAGCCGCAAAGACGGTTACGAAGAACGCCCCAGCAAAGAAGAAACCGGCTGCTAAACATAACCCGACTCCAAAGGCTATGCCGGTTGCGAATAATTCCAACAAACCAGCTAGACAAAGGAATAGGAGTGCGGATATCCTTGGTGGTAAGTACAGTATAGTAACTTGTTGCTAATGTCTTGAGGTGGCAATTTTGACCTCTTCACCTATCTTATAAATGGGTCAATTTGGGTTATGCTAAATTTTAAACTGGCTAGGTAGGTTTAAATGAAACGGAAACGGGTTAAACAAAAGTATCTTATGAACTTAGTAGATTCAAATCGAAACACTTGGTCTGAGGGACACAACCCGGACACAAATTGACCAGGTGCATATAAGGAAAACTAAATGGGTGTAGATGCACTATTTTTTTGGGCTGGGTGCATTTAAGAAAAGTATAGGTTGTTAATAAAAATTAACACTGCGTTGCAAAATTTCATGGGTGTCCCATGGGCCCCGTGACCCACTCTGGCTCCGTGCCTGCTTGTGATTTGTGAATGACAGAGTTGATTAGTTCAACCTTTATAAAAGGTTTTTAAATTAACCCAACCAAGTTTATATATACTGTCCTTTCCTTTTAAGATTCTCAATTTCACTCTGTATGTTGTACATATGAAGTTAGCAGAAGTAAGTTGAAGCGCAATTGCACAAGTCTTGGTATTAAGGGGTGTCCATATACTTCTAATAAGAGTGATTCCCACTCCTCGAATTTTCGGGGGTCTAATGAATATAATCCTGCAACCCGTACCGAACATGCTATGTATAGTTCCACACGTGTAGAAACAATTCTGATTGATGAACTTGGACAACCCAAAACAACCTTAAAAGACTTGGTGAAACCTTTGACTATCAAGGCAACATACAAAGAGGATACTGTGAGGTTTCCATTCATACTTTCAGATGGATTAACAAAGTTGAAAGAGCATATTGCAACAAGATTTCGGCTCAAGCTAGGAAGCTTTAAGCTCAAATATGAAGACAAAGATGGTGATTTGATATTCATTGCATGTGACATTGATTTAGATTTATCAGCGGATGATTTTAAACGACCAGACGGTCACACTGTCATAAGACTCGTGGTTTGCCTGCTTGTCAGATAATCAGATTTCCTAGACTATCTTCAATTAAAACAATAAATTTGGTGCAATATGTGGTCCGGAACACTTACCAACGACATTTTACACTATATATGGTGCAACATCAAAACTTTGCACCAAATCTCTGAAGCGTTAAATAAACAATTATTAATACTTTCAAGAAAAGGTTTTTGTTCATGTAAGTTTGCTAACGTGTCCATGTAATCAATGGATGAAAGTATTAGTAAATAAAGTTTGTTGCTAGTGATAAGGAAGTTAAGGTCAAAGCTTCGTATAATTGCCGTCTGGTAAAATCGCTATATGTGAAAGCAGGTGAACCCGTGTTTAGTCTTTTTGAAGTGTTTCCCATTGTTATATTGAATATAGGCATAATGTTTTCCTTTACCAACCCTTTTATTGTTTTTAAAGATCTTTGCAAGTGGTAGCTATTATGTCGCTTCTGAAATTTTTTTCTTCTTTCTTTTAACTGAAAAGTGCTTCTGGTGTGCCTTTGTTCAAACGACATATAAGGCATCTAATATATAGCAAATGATGGTGCAAATAATTTAGATTAGGTTGGGTAAATTTCTTTTTCACTGATACATCATTTAATTAATGGTACATGGGATTGTGATTCTTAGATATGTAACTACACTTGAAATTTAAATATGCACGCTACATTTTTATCAAATGTGAGCTCCTGCTGTCAATGTCTTCTTTTCTGTTGCAGGCTAATAACAATGAGATTATTCTTGCACATGAAGCTAAACAACATGGACTTTCCAATGGGCTCCTTTTTGGTCATCTACAATCGGTTGGTCTTAATTTCCCCATATACATAAGCGAGGTTGCTGTTAGTGAGGAGGCTTTATGTACGAAGAAAAGAGATTAAGGAAGTGGCAATCATTGCAAGTTTCTCGATTGATCAGGTTTGTTAGTCTGTAACATTGTGTTAATTTTGTGACATGATTTCTGAAAATATAATGGACAGTTAATTATGCAGGACATTGAAGGAAGATCAACTGATATTACACCTTATATGGTCAGTTGCTCTTGGTTCACTCTTTACATTTGCCACAACACTATAACAGGGGACAAGGGTCATATGTCATATGTTTGGGGAAAGAGGTATAGAAATTAGAAAATAGTTGTGTCAGCTAACAGAATAATATCGTAACTTTTGAAAGAAAAAAAAAAGTTTAAACCCTTAGTATGAAACTATGGAAGGTGTGAATCATTGTAACAGACGTTTTACTTAGTTTTTTAAAAGTATATTAACATACAATATCATAGTTAAGTATACAGGTCTGCTATATTCACTTGCATCTACCCAGGCTAATATAACATTCTTTCCTAGGTCTATAAAACTACGAAATGTATCTTAGTTATGTATACTTCAAGTTTCTATATGGTAAAGAAACTAAGCACAGGAGCGGACATGTACGGTTTTGGATTAAACACAAAAAATGGTTCATTACCACTGTAATTTCTAAATGTTTGGTGATTTTGAGTCATGTCATAGTTATTATGTGATATTAATGTGTTCTAAGGGACTGCAATTATACATTTATACTTGAAGTAATATCCCTACTCGCACTAAACATGTTTACAAGATTCCTTGATTTCAATTGGTATTTTTCATGTGATTATGGGATGGATCGGTAGAGAAGTAGAGTTATATTATACGTGTCATGTCTTCCACTTTTCCAATAAGGTTACTTCTAGATAAATTATTTTAGGGTAGGACAAGTTTTTTGGATTTTGTTGAGATGATAACGGGCTTGTAAAAATACAGGCCCCCACTAGACTCAGATCCGGTAAACATGAACAGTGTGTGATACTATGTACAATATTATACAGTTTGGCAGGACTTACTAATGTGGGTTGTTTGATGAAATGCCTAAGTACGAAGACATAAAAATCAACATTTCTATGAGGCAGGATTATATACTTAAATGTGGTTACATATGGACTAGGTCAAATTGGGTACACAGTGTTGTTATCTTTGGTAAATCGTAGTCCTCCATCTAGCCTTGTGATGAGACGCGACCATTCATGATTTTGTGGTTCATCTCCGGTCCGTTCCGTGGTTGGGTTTGTTATCTATCTTGTTACTGACTTGACCGGATTAGGGGAAATCCTTCGGATGCCCAAGTGACTCTTTGCAAATGCATGTGATTTGGTTTAGTGATTTTTCAGAGGTAGCTAGGCTATATGACTTTCCGGTTTGTAAAAAAGGTTACTAGGTTGGTGTTGTATTTTAAAAATGATGGTGTTACTGTTATTTATTTGTTTATTTTGAATGGCTAGTTAGTAGTTAGTAGTTAGTAGTTGGTAGTGTTATTATTATTTAATCACTTGGTATGTAGAACTTATATATAGCTACTTCGAAGTTGTTTCGATCTTCTTAAGGTTTTAATTTAGACTTGCATTGAGAATTATATGTGTTATGTTGATGATGGAGGTTATGACAATTTCGGTGTGTTGATCATATGGTGAAATAATTAAACTTAGTTTTTGCTGTGTAAACATCTCCTGGGGTTTGTCTTTAGTTCACGACTTTTGGGTTGCTATGTGAAAAAATATCACTTTCATACGCTGGCCTTAACTACAATAGATGCATATGATGTCTAATCTAATTAAAAAATATATATAT
Source organism: Chrysanthemum seticuspe (assembly GCA_019973895.1). NCBI lineage: Eukaryota > Viridiplantae > Streptophyta > Magnoliopsida > Asterales > Asteraceae > Chrysanthemum > Chrysanthemum seticuspe. The sequence continues at coordinate 199,047 of BPTQ01005230.1, read as the reverse complement.
ATAATTAAAAATAAAAGATAAAAAATAAAAAAAATCATGAACTATTCTTAGACATTGCTAAGCATTTCAGCAAAAACATTTTTTATGCATATCAAACAATAGCTGGCAATCTAGACCTGTTTGGGTATAGATGGGTTTATATGAAAAGTGGAACTTATGCGTTAATGTTCGTCTAAACACCTTATGGGTCTAATTGGGCCATTTTTAAAGTTTTTAGAAGAAGTATGTTGGGTCTACCCGGTTTGTTAGACTAACTTCAACGTACAAGTTATCACTTTTTGTATATAGTCATCTATGAAACACATTTCTTAAGAACACATATCATCACTAACTAATATTGAACATAGGAGCAACTCAAGTACCCCACTATAGAATTGAAACATAATGGAGTAGTGCAATCTCTATATGTAAGATATCATATGTTATTTAAGGGGTGTTTCTTTTTTTTTTTTAAGAGAGCAAGGTATCGTAGATACCAATAACACATTACTGGTATGCCACCTAACCGCCACATCATACACCTCCCAATAACTCAAACACCTTCCCTTATAACACACCAATAACATGTTATTAGGTCCACAAAATACCATACTAAAAATATCCCTCACTCACAATACACCAGAAAAATATAAAAAAAAATAGCAAAAGTTTGGCCTCTTTCTCCTTTGGCTTGAGCCAGTCTACCAACTCAATTCCCTTTTGGCTCATTAATGGCGTGTTCCTTGGTAAATTGTTTGGCATGTTATTGGTTTGAAAAATGAGCGAATGACGTGTATATACAAACGATACCGAGTGCTCTTAGCTAAGAGACCATGTGGGTCCTACATAAATTTGAGTAACGCTTTACTATTGTGTTACAAAGAATGCAGAAACATAGACAAAAGATTTGAAGTTTCCATTCCCTTGGAAATTATGGAGATTGAACATTAGTGGGGGATTGCCGATGCTTAAGTTCGAGTTTCAAGGACGATTATAAAGGAAATATCAAGCCCAAACTGTAACAACCAAGGAGTATTAATTTTGTATGTTGCATAAAATTACGAATGAAAAAAGAAAAGAAAGCGATAAATGAGTAATCTACTTATCTAAATGTGCTATATGATTAACGGACTTTCAAAAGATCCACCGCCATTAGTATACTTTCAAACTTTAAACTATATCACTAATCACATAAGAGCGCTAGGTGTCGCTCGTCGCCAAGGCTCGCCGTGCCTATGTGGCACTTCGCCAAGGCTCGCCGTCGTGTCCCTCTTTGTCTGCACGACGAGGGGTTGTGTGTACTTTTCTCTTTGAACATGGAAGATGAAATGTATATTGTTTTGTTAAACATGGAAGATGAAGTGTTTTGGAGGAAAACAAATGCAAATTGTTTTGTTAAAAATGATAGGGCTAATAACCTATTAAAGCATCATAATTGTCACAAATGTCAGTTCAACGTAGCGAACAAAAAAAATAGCTCTTCTAGACATTAAACTTGAATTTTTTGTCTTCAATTGAGTATTATGACCATTTTACCCTTCCAAATTACATAAATGGTCCCTGTGAGTTTGCGAAAATTGCATCCATCGTCCCTAGGCTAAATTACAAAAATAGTCCCTGTCGTTTGAAAAAGTTGCGTCCATCGTCCCGCTTCTCTTCCAATGACAAACCTCTTTTCTTTGACTATGTCATTAAAACCCATGTCCCAAATCCACTAAACATCAATCTCAATCTCATTAAAATCAACTGTTAAGCACAGTATCTACAGTGGGACAATACTCAATCTCATTAAAATCAACCGAAGTTTACAAGACACGTAATTTTAATACTCAATAACTGTGATCATCAACAGCAAAACCGGCATTGTCATCATAATACTAAGATCCACTAATGAAATCAACCATTTACAAACAAAAATAACATCGAACAAATCAAAGGAACTGCTGCTGCTCTATTCAACTTAGCCAATTTCGGCATGACGAAACACCTCAAGAGGTACTGGAGCTACAGAAAATATTGGCTGCCAGATACAAAGAAAATATCCATATTTAGCGAGAAATTATACAAGAAATCCGTGAACATGTAACTAATGAAGAATTAATAGGGTTGTCTGAGCACCTTACAACCTTATTCACTTTAAAAGGACTTTTTAGTTTCTTTGATAATGATAGAACTCTATCACTCAAAGCTCTTGTCAACTGCTCTTCTACTTCTGTATCAGAACAATTACGGGATTGCCCGACAGTGATTGATGAAATGTAAACCGGCTGCAGAATGTGAGAAAGTAAAGCCCCTGCAATATATATATACAAATAAACATTTATTTAGCCTAATAAAAAGATTTAAAAAAATAAAAGAAACCAATAATATATGTGTGCAAATATCAATAGTTATTATCAAACCTTGGACACCAACGACATTCCAACGAGAAATTTTATCAGAGCAGCTCACTGACAAAGTCGCATCTCCACAGCCAGGTTTCCTCTGAACAATGCCAATGACATGTGAACAATCACCTGATATAGAAATGTGCTTAGTACACCCATGTGATCAATAAATATTATGCCATTGAAAATATGCAGAGATTACAAATTGCACTGTAGTATTACCGTTGTTCTTCATGGATGACTCCAAGAATTCCTCCATTATATCGTTCAGTTTGGTTGTTGAGGATATTGCAAAACCTTCTTTAGTCGAACTATTCAAGCAAGGTAAAAGCTGTGAGTTCAGGGAGGCATCTCCACCTACAAGAAGTTGAATAACTATTAAGTATGAAAAACAAATGAATTTGAGTGCTACAGATAACGATTTCTCATTTAAATAATAAGAATTCTACAAAATATGAAACTGCGGAATGGTAATCTTACAAGGCAGCTGTGATATGTATAAGTGCAATTGCCACCCTGGTCTCATCTTGTATTTCCCACTGCCAAAACCACCCGCCTCCTGATAGAAAACCGAGTCTGTGGGCTTTTGAATCTCTGAATAGAAGTACCTAAAAATGTTCGCAGCAAATTTTGTGTCATGTATTTCTGCTAAAATGATAAACTTGTTATGTTTCTCGCTGAACTTCACTGCATAGTCCATAATCATTGTGAGGTATTCAGTTCAACTACTACAAACGAGACCCTTTTCTCAAAACCTGACTTCATTTTTATGTTGGCTTTCAACAGTTGACATATATAAGTAAGTCTTGGTTTGTTTTCATAAGTGATTGACTATCTTATGTACACACACGAGTTTGTATACAGCAAGCAGTTTATGGTTTATACTACTCAAGTCATCAAACAAAGTCGCTAAAAAGAACTATGTTGACTATTTTGGTCAAGATCAGTACTTTAGTTTCAGAAGCCTGATCAAATATGCAACTTGTACAAAGTTTAAGGCAATCAGGCAATGATTTTTACTTTGCAGTGAAGATTGACTAGAAATTGTTTGTGATCACTTACTAAAAGTGTTTACTCTTTTAAAAATATCAGAATCAAAATTGTGCTTGAATTTCCTTATGTTTTAACCAAACGCTTTTGGGACTGCTTATTTTTAAAGCCTATCTACCAAAACCGAAAAGCGACTTAAACCCTCTTAACACGCAATCTTTCTAATGAACAATCAACAACCAAAACACGACACCTAATCTCCCACAACCATAACACACATTAGGCCAATGACGCTTAACAAGTACCTCAGCTTTACATTGTTTACTAGAAATATGTACTACTACATGTCTACATGTGTTCACTAACAAACCATTTGTGGGCATTTGCTTGTTAGCAGGTTGAGCATAAGCATTGATCCTGTCCATCGCAGCTGCAAGGAGGAACTGCTCATATTGTGCTTTCGGTATAACCTCGCAATATAATTCAACCTCTAAATAATACAGTAAGCAACTAAACCCTTTGCAATTGAAAACTAACAAAGATTCGGTATGTCAAATTCATCAATAGCATAAAAAAAATCAAATTAACAATAAATGCCCTGATTTTGGTGGAAAACTCAAAATGCCCTGATTTTGGTGGAAAAAATCAAATTAAAAAAAAAAACATCAAATTAACAATAGCAACCACAACCATATATGGTGGAAAACTTGTAATTACAATTTATCAAAACGGACCAAAGGCAAAAGTACCTGTTCATTAGATCTGTCACCTGTAATGATCCATGAACACTTAAATTACTAAAACCCACCCCGCACTTACCGAATCTTTGTTAGGCAAAAGTACCAGTTCATTAGATATGTCACCTGTGTGATTTATGGATTTCGTATGTGACTTTGGATTATTTGATTATCATTTCAGCGTGTTTGAGTAGTAAAACGATTTAGAGGTAGATGACAAGAGTGGTGTAGGTTGAATTGAGTGTGTTAAAATGAGTTAAAAGGGTTATTTAGAGTAAATTGCAAAAATCATCCCTGTGGTTTGTGTAAATTCGCAAGAATCATCCCTATCTCAAACGTTCAGCATTAATCATCCCCAAGTCCACAAACGTTTAGCAATAATCATCCCTGAGCACTAACGTCGTTAGTTTTACCCGTTAAGTGTTAAATTATATTTTCCCGTTAGTCCCTCCGTTAACATTTGTTGCACCGTTAGTCCTCATTTTACGTTTTCGTCACTTTTTTACGTTTTTGTCCGTTTTTACTCGTTTTCGTCCGTTTTTGTCAGTTTTTTATCCGTTTTCGACCGTTTTTTTTTACTTTTTTATCCGTTTTCGTCCGTTTTTTTACGTTGTTGTCCGTTTTTATCCGTTTTCGACCGTTTTTTACGTTTTTATCCGTTTTCGTCCGTTTTTTTACGTTTTCGCCAGTTTTTTACGTTGTTGTCCGTTTTTGTCAGTTTTTTATCCGTTTTCAACCCTTTTTTTACGATTTTATCCGTTTTTTTACGTTTTCGCCAGTCTTTTTACGTTGTGGTCCGTTTTTATCCGTTTTTGTCAGTATTTTATCCGTTTTTGACCCTTTTTTTACGTTTTTATCTGTTTTCGTCCGTTTTTTTTACGTTTTCGCCCGATTTTTGATGTTTTCGCCTGTTTTTTAATCTTTTTCGCTAGTATTTTTACGTTTTTGTCCATTTTTCTTACATTTTGTCTGTTTTTTTTTCGTTTTTGTACTATTTCAACATATTGAAAATTTATTCCAAAAAGAAAAAAAAATTGGAAAAAAAATTTCAAAAAAAAAAAAAATTGGAAAAAAAATATTTCCGAAAGAAAATTTTGAAAAAAAAAATCAAAAAATGTCCGTTTTTTGTCAATATTTTTCGGAAATTTTTTTTACAATATGTCCGAATTTCAAAAAATATTGGAAAATAAAAATTTTAAAGATTTTTTTAATAAAAAATATTTTAAAAATATTCTTTTTTATTCAAATTTCGACATATTGAAAATTTTGAAAAATTATAAGATTTTTTAAAAAAAAAATATTTGAAAAATGTATTTTTTTATTCATAATTTTTTATTTTTTTTCGAAAATATTTTTTTTCCAACGAAACGGAAGAAAACGTAAGAAAACGGATAAAAACGGACAACAACGTAAAAAAAGTGGCGAAAACGTAAAAAAACAGACGAAAACGGATAAAACGGTCGAAAACGGATAAAAACGGACAACAACGTAAAAAAATAGGCGAAAACGTAAAAAAACGGACGAAAACGGATAAAAACGTAAAAAAACCGGTCGAAAACGGATAAAAAACTGACAAAAACGGATAAAAACGTAAAAAACGGTCGAAAACGGATAAAAACGGACAACAACGTAAAAAAACAGGCGAAAACGTAAAAAAACGGACGAAAACGGATAAAAACGTAAAAAAAACGGTTGAAAACGGATAAAAAACTGACAAAAACGGACAAAAACTGACGAAAACGAGTAAAAACGGACAAAAACGGAAAAAAGTGACGAAAATGTAAAATGAGGACTAACGGTGCAACAAATGTTAACGGAGGGACTAACGGGAAAATATAATTTAACACTTAACGGGTAAAACTAACGACGTTAGTGCTCAGGGATGATTATTGCTAAACGTTTGTGGACTTGGGGATGATTAATGCTGAACGTTTGAGATAGGGATGATTCTTGCGAATTTACACAAACCACAGGGATGATTTTTGCAGTTTACTCGGTTATTTATGTGCTAGGGACAAAGGATGCAGTTTTTATAAATTTAAGGGTAAAATGATCATCACAAATTTATTTTACTCAATTGAAGACAAAAATTTTAAGTTTAATGTATAGAAGAGCTATTTTTTTTGTTCGCTATATCGAACTGACATTTGTGACAAGTATGACGCTTTAATAGATTATTAGCCCAAAATGATATGTAAAAAAAATGCAAACATAAAACTAAACACACAAATTACATTGAACATTTAAGTTAAAACACTAAATTAATTGAAAATTAAAGTGAAAACAACAAATACATAATACACTTAATACAAACTACCACCAAATTAATTGAAAATACAAATTAAGAATACGAATCATCTGAGTTGTAACCTTCGTCACTCGAAGAGGATCTAAACTCGCCAGCATAATACTTTCCTTCCATGATGTCAAACCAGGCCTAAGATATTTAGCATCCTTGCTTCCTGTTCCAAACGAGCAGCTTCCTCGCATGTCTCGTTTTCTCTAATCTCTCTAAGATTTTCCTCGTCCTGCTCAAGTTCACAAAGATAAGCCTCACTAAACCCAAACGGATTGTTTTGGAGGTCCACCTGTGGAGTGTTAACAGGTGAATTGTTAAGAGGTGGAGTGTTTACAAATACATTTTTTGGTTGGAAAACCGGAAAGACATCTTCTGGTGGAGTTGAATAAAGTTCAACTTCTTGTGGTAATGTAGTTTTCGGCAGTTGTGGTGGACTTGGGAATTGTGTTGTAGTTTCTGGTAGTTGTGGTGGACTTAGGAATTGTTGAGAGAAATCTTTGCGAGACATTTTTGTGTGTGTGAGTTGTGTGATAAACAACTCTGGTAGAGTTGTATATATAGGCAAATATAATTTTGAATTTGAATTTGAATTTGAATCATCCCACTCCAATTTGAATCTGATTTTTAATTTGAATATGAATTTAAATAGTCCCGCTCGAACTGTATCGTTTAAAAAAAGGTGTTTTGATTTCATCTTAATTTAAAAGTGTAAAACTAATATTTTTATTTTACTTGTGTTTAAATTTGAAAGTACGTATGTTTTTTTACCCTATATTTTACGTTTCGTAAATTTTTTTTGTGTGTTGTATAATGTTTATTTTTAATTAAATGAATTTAGTTTATTTGAAAATTTGAATAAAAATATAAAGTTGTAAGTGGTGAGTCCCAAATGAGTAAGTTGAGGGTTGGTGTGAGTGTGTGTGTGTGTGGGGGGGGGGGGTGTTGTGGTTAGTAGTGGAGCTTTGTTATAGTGATGTGATGGTGATGAAGAGGTGATGCTAGTTTTGATACCTAGTGCTCTAATATTTTCAAACCAAAACAATTGCATCGTTGGTCCTTAATACATAACCTTAGTTAGTTGACTTTTTATTAATAAACCACCCACCACCGCCAGCAAGGGCGGACCCAGAACATTAAGTCATCAGGTGCTCTATTTTTTATTTATTTATTTACGAGTGTGTATAAAATAAAAAAGAACTAACATGTACAATATCATTAAAACCAATAAAGATATTAATAACGTACCTCCTAATTTTTATTTTTTATTTTTTATTATAAAAGGCAATTTTTTTTCACACAATATACCACATATCTCACAAATGCCTCTAGCGAGATTTGAACCCACAAACTCTACGTTGGTTGGCAACTCACATACCACTAGACCAAAAGCCTTAGGTAAAGTACCTCCTAATTAGACCCCCTACGATCTTTCATATAAAAAAATCGCTTACATACAAACTCATTAGTAACATTTAGAAGTTTTTCTTTCTTTATAGCAGAAATTAACGCACCACTAGAATATTCTTCACTCATCATATTACACAAATCTGTCTTCACAAGCTTCATTTTAGAAAAGCATCTTTCAGCTGTGGCATTTGCAACAGGAAAAATCAAAGCCAACTTCAACAAGCGATAAACCAAATTGTGAGATGTGTGTATGTTAGGAATTGGAAATTCCATGTTAAAGTGTCGGTCACCCCAATTATTGTCTAGCATATGTTAGCTCGTAGACGTGTCGTTATTTACGTTATTTATTAGTTAGTTAGTTAGTTTAGAGCAACACCGTGGAGGACGGACGGGTCTTTACCCACTGTATGCCTGATACACAGTCCGAAGGAGGACGTTTAGTATGTAACTATAAATACCCTCTACCTCCCAAGGTAGAGGGTTGGACCTTTCATTCTAATCTAACATTTTCTCTTTTGTTTACTCTCTCTCTAGAAAGGCTCCCACTTTCTCTCTCTAAACTCTTAATCCATACGCCTCTTATATGATTTGTGTTATGTGTTTATGAAATCCAATATCTTACAATTGGTATCAAGAACCATGGTTTGATCACTCATCTTTCATGTTCTTGGATTTCTAGTGGTTTTCATAAGGTTTTTGGGCTTGAATGAGTTTAGAGTAGTTTTCATCATTTGGATCATTTTTAGTGTTAAAGTTTGGATTTTGATTGTACTTTTGTGTTTAGAATCATCATAAGTGTTTAGGTTTTGATTTGGAAGGCTTGAATCATCGTAGTTGGGCTGTTTTTGGATTGAAAAGTGGTGTTTTTTGAATGTTTATTGGATACGAGTTGAGACACGTTATGTTTTTCTTGGATGCGAGTTGTGGTCATTTTCATCAATGCGAGTTGAGCCTAAGCGAGTTTCCTAAGCTAGTTGACAGTTTTGACTGCGACTTGTCCAGATTCAACGTATCTAATGCGAGTTGCCTAAGCGAGTTGCCTATGCGAGTTGTGTTTTATGCGACTTGTCTATTAAGCGAGTTGTCTGTTTATGCGAGTTGTGTTTTATGTGACTTGACTATTAAGCGAGTTTTCTGTTTATGCGAGTTGCCTTGGAAGCGAGTTGTATTAAGCGAGTTGTATTTTATGCGACTTACTATTAAGCGAGTTGTCATCTAAGCGAGTTGTCAAGTGTGCGATTTGTCAAGGACTGAGATTTGTAAATTTCTATGATTTGTCTCTTAACCTAACATACAAAGAATTAGGGAATATATAAAGAATTAGGGAATATCACAAACTCACCTATTTTCACTTCCTTAGCATCTTCTAGTTCCTTTACTACATTCTACTTCTCACTATCTTACGGTTTTGTCTTGATTTTAGTAAAATCCCGTGAAAGATTCTATTTCTCGGTTTAAATCACAGACTTGTAAAATCCCGTGTACACAACTGCATCATGTCTTACACTACTGATTCAGTGATTTCGGAAGTACTCAAACTGTACGATGCTGTAAACAACTATGAGAATATTAGCTATACTGAACGGTTACAAATGATGGAAACAATCAATGAAGATGTGAGTTCTTCATGCTCAGAGTCTGAAATGAGCGAATTGCACCAGTCTAGGCTACAGAATGCCATGCATAAGGAAAGTAGCATTGAACCTTATCAACAACTTCATTCACACCTCATGTTACTTCAAACTGAAGAAAGATACACAAGGGGAATCCAACTAGCATTTAATGCAATTTTCCGTCAAGAATTATCAACGTTCACGAGCACATTGTTCCTGAACTTAGAACAATTGGAACAACAACTTGACAGAGACAAAGGTCAAGAAGCCGGATCTAAAGCTGCACTTCAGGTGATCTACAAACAATTTCAGTCATTCTTCAATGGTGAATATACTTTGGATTATGATGATCATATGACTGAAAAACTCTTCAAAGATCACACTAGGATGGAAGCAAATGTGTTCAGAGAAACATTAATCCAACTCTTGGATAATGTTAAGAAGTATATTGAGGAAAGTGCACAGAATGATGACAAGGTGAATGAAGGTCGGGTGAATGAGTGTCAGGTGCAATTGAGAGATAGTTGTGATGAGTTGGGTAATGTATCAGTTGAAAGATCGGGTGTTGCTGAATACAGAGGCTCAGAGACAGATAAGCTTGAAACAGCCAGTAGTTCAGTGACTCTTGTTTCGCATGCTGTGGATGCATATATCAAACCAATAAATGAACAGGTGTCATGTGATGAGGTACCCTTAACTGTTCAACATAGTGCATCTGCTAATATACCTAAACAAACTGATCTTAATGCTGAACATGATTCTGATAAATGTTCCTTGGTTGAGGCTGAGTCTAATAATTTCAAAACAAATGATATGGTTAATAAAAAGGCTTTTGATGAACTTTCAAACAAATTCTCAAAACTTGAAAAACATTGCATTTCATTTGAAATTGCAATACAAAGAAAGGAGGAAAGTTTTCAAACCAAGAAACCATGTAAAAATCCGGAATTTCCTGAATTTCGTGAATTTTTTGAAATAACCAATTTAAAAGCTCAGCTTCAAGCCAAAAACTCGACTATCAACAATTTGAAGAAACATATTTCTGATATGCATGTTAAAAGTAAATTGGTTACAAGTAATTCCGATGTTAATGATATTCAAATGAGAAATGATGAATTAGCGGTTTGTGTGGCCAAATTACTAAAGGAAAATGAGTCTTTGAGAAAGCATCACATAGAGCTAAGTGACTCTGTCAAAGAAGCTAGAACTAAGTCAATGGAACAAACAAACTCTTTGATAGCAAAAATTGATGAACTCAAAGCTCAACTTCAGGAAAAGAGTTTCGCTATTGTTGCCTTAAAAAATGAGCTTAGGAAAACTGTAGGGAAAAGTGTGAATACTAAGTTTACAAAACCATCAACCTTGGGGAAGCCAGTTTCTCATCCCACTAGAGACCGGTCCATTGTTAGGCAGCCTACTGCATTTATATCTAAAAGAACAAAATCTTTGAAGACAAGGCTTGCCTCCCAAGTTGATGCGATACAAGTTTTGTCAAAACCAGTCACTTCACCTAAGTTACCTAAGAATAATGCTTCTACTCCCAGCACCTGTAGGAATAGTTCGAAAACAGTGTCAAAACCAAGCATTAAAACCCAGAATTCATATGATATGAATGACTTGTGAAAGAACTATTATCTAGAAGAAGCTAGGAAAAAGGCACAGATTCGAAAAGACGGAATTTTAGGTGCAAGACCTAGGGTGATGCATTCCACGAGATTTCAAGGCACTGCTAGTAGTAGTAAACCATTACCTAGGAACTCTCAAAAGACTAGGGGTTGGCTTGCATCTAAGAGTAGTTATATGAAGAAGAATGCTAAGCATGTAGAAAATGAAACTAGAAATTCTGAGTCTTTTCCGAATAAGAAACATTTTCCTAATTCACATGCTAAGGTACAATCCACTAAAACTACCTTCATGGCTAAGGTTCAACATGTTATGAAGCAAAACAAATCCAAAACTTCGCCTAGATGGATCCCAACTGCTAAATATTTGGAGTCTAGGAATAACGATAAGTCTTCCACTGTGCATAAGAATGTCACCAATCCTAGACCTTGCCATAAGTGGATTCCGTCTGGTAAAATGTTTAAGGATGTTGGACTTAGGTGGATGCCTACCGGAAAGCTGTTTACCGATGACAAAATCAAGGTTGGCTGTGAAACCCCAAAGGGTTTGGATACTAATGTCACTAACCAAAATATATGCAATCAAGTTTGTAATATTAGTGCAGGTAGTCCTTACTCAGTTGCAGATACTTCGATCCTTCACTACATGGACTGGCTTAAAGTATGGATTACAAATGGATTGATATCTCATAACTTACGGGTTCAAGTAACTCAATCTTGATATTCATTCGGCTATGACGTCTGTTCACATCAGTTCAGGCCTCGTACTTCAACATTATGACGTCTGTAGATAACACTTCAGGCCCCGTTCCTCAAAGAAAAGAAAGGTGTACGCTTCAGTGCGATTTATCTTCAAAAGAAGAGAAATCTTCATGTATATGACCATTCTCATCGACATTCTTCATCAACAAGCTTCATGTTTTTCCTATGCTCATTCAATCCTCAAGTGGATCTATGTTCATTGGTGTATATTCTTATTCACTTGTTTAAATCAAAAATGGCAACTTCGGATGCAATTTTTGAAGGGGAGAAGAGTGCATATACTACATGTTGATGGATGCTTGAATTATGGTCATACGACTCTCCTTCAAGGCCTAATGCTTCACTTACTAAAGATAACTGGGATTCATTGTTTCTAGATATGTTTGATGAGTACTTCCAATCTCTAACGAATGTTTATCATCCAGTTCCTGATGCTCCTGCTCCGGTTCCTACTGACTCAACTGGTTCACCATCTAAGAAGTACTTCTCGGAATTCTCAAGAAACCTTATCTCCAGTTACTTCACAAGGCGTTGATAATGACTATCATGATATTGTAGTTGCACTATTGAATAATAATCCGCTCTTTGGCATTCCTTTGCCAAATCTTCACGGATTATTGTTCATGAATAATGATCCGCTCTTTGGTATTCCTTTGCCAAATCTTCACGGATCTCTGTTCCTCTCAAATGTGCACGCTATAAATCAACCACATGAACATTAAGAAAACTGACTACCTTATCCGCTCAAAGACATTACTGGTGAATCTTCCAGATCAGTCTCTACATGTATACCTTTAGGAAGAATGCATTGATATTGAGGAATCATTTGTTCCGGTTCATTCAGTGGTTCAATGTACATCCGATTGTATGTTTATTCACGTGTTGGACATTTGACATAAGTTGATTACTTCGGAGTTAATCATTTATCACTTATTTGAGATTGAAGTTGACTTTCACAAAGGCGTGTTCTTATTTGATATCTTGCTCGGGCTTAAGAATTTGAGTTGAAGTCTTGGTTTATCTAGTTACCAGTAGTCGGGGTGGATGGTTGAAGACCTGGTTAACTATCACTATTAGGAGTTACGTTGTTTTACTCAGTGTCACACGCAGATGTCATTGTGGATAATCGCAAGAGGTGGTAAAGTCTCATACTTTGTTTGAGTCTTGAGTACTTAGAGATTTGCTTGGAGCGTAAATTCTCGACACCGTTCTTCCAATATTAGTGCAAGATTAAGATACAAATGCGAGGAACTCTTCTTCAGTTTCAAGTTTGGTATATTGGGTTTGCTTCATCAGTGGTCACTTCAAATTTTCTGCATCTAAGTTGGTTAAGATAGTCAATGAGAGTTTCTGTAGCAGTTAATTCTCACAGGATTCATTTGAGCTAATGTTTGTTCTTCTCTATTTCAAGAATATTTGGTATGTATAATGTGTTGCTGATTCTGAGGTATCAAAACCAGCAAGGTGGAAAGAGTCATACATCTAAACACACAACGAGTACACGTGATGAACCTAATACTTCCTCTTTATTGAAGTAATCCTGGGAAAAACAAATGTCATAACCGTAGAGAAACTCAATGTTTACTCATAGCCTTTGGTGTGTTATTCCAACCATTTGGGGGAAGGATGTACTATTCCAACTATTTGGGGGAAAGATATATTATTCTAACTATTTGGGAAGGATGTATTATTCCAACCATTTGGGAGGAAGTGGTCTCTGGATACTTTTGGTATGTGTTAACTCAGCCTTCAGTAGAAAGAAATATGAGAAGAATATTTGGAACGTGAGATGATATTGCTTATCGACATCTTCTATATGACTGATGATAAAGTGCTTCCGGTTAGTGTTTCATGTACACAATGTAATGATGATTCCGATTAGGTCGCAACCATCAGAGGAGAGATATGTGTACATCAGGGGAGAGATATGTAATGATGATTCCAATGATAAAATTACCGTGATGTCGTTGTTTCTACTCTGGTTGGGTACTTGTGTACATAATGGGCTGATTGGTTATATGGAAGATAAATGGAATGCACTTGGTAAAATGAAGATGTTGATATATTGTTCCCCAGAATTGACAACCGCTCAATCTCGAAGAGTAATGTGTACATCGGGGACGCACAACAGGATCATGTGATCGGGCTTAATCATTTATTTTGGGTTTGATAAACGCAAAAATGATTCGTGTTATCTTGTTACTTCGGTGTTCTCGTCTTCTTCGGGGTGATGAGATTCATGCAATGAGACTGTTTGCTTCACTTCTTCTTCTTGAGGGAAATGGTTTTTTTTTCAAGGATTTTCGGTTTGGGGGGAAGCTACCAAAGTCTCTCTTTCTCAAAGGCTCGGGTTCTATCTTCTATTCTGGAGCCTCTAAAGCTTTGGTGGTGGAAGTTTAAGAGATGGCGAATTCTATCTTCTACAACGGGGCTGCTCGATATCCTTATCTCGGTACTCGTATCATCATCCTTCTTAAACTATATCATCTACACTATCTGTAAATATTTTTCCAAAACAAAATACAAAAATATAAAACCAACAAAAAGAAAATAGAAAAATATAAAACCAACAAAAACCCATAAAAATTAGAAAATTTGAAAAATACCAAAAATATTGTTTTTCAAAGACATGTCTTCTGGTATCGATAACATCTGCGGTCTTAGAAATGTCATTCAATAATGGCACGGGACCATAGATGAAGTTCGAGCAGGAGGTGTAAATATTTCTTTTCAAAAATGTCAAAAATTATGGCTTGCATTTACTTCAGACTGTAACCCGTGCTTAAACTATGGCTTGCTATTATTTCCAATAGCAACCCGCTCTTCAAGGAAGGAAAGTGCTGCGCTAAACCAATTCTCAAATATTTCGTGCACTTATCCTATAAACAAAAACAAGGAAAGCATGTCATCAAAAAGACTGTTGTTCCTACTCAAATATTTTTCCTTCTAAAATTATTCAGAAAAATATTTGTCGTTTTTCAAAAATGGTGGTAAATTGAGTTGCTTGTAAATCAATCAGTTTCAGAGTTTTCGTAAAAAATTGAAAACTCAATCAATGACTTCAGCGCTTTCAAACTTTTCAGAAAATAAGTCATTGATTGAGGGGGAGAATGTTTTCAAATCTATATCATCTAACGGGCTTTCTTAATTATCCTAAATGCTTAAATGTAAAACATGTTAACCTATGTTGAAGGACTAGGTGCCTAGGATATGATTGTCAGGATTAGATGATTAGAGTTTGATTAACATATAATTCCCATGCCTATGTATGATCTGATTAATATGTTGGATTGACTTTTATTAGTCGATTGTTGTTTGGGTGACGTCGACCACCATATATCTGTCTGTGTCTACTAACATACGCAGGTATCATGGTTTAAAAGAATGTTCTCGATCCGGATCCCACAATTGAAGATGATTGGATGCCGAAAGGAAAGGGTAACTATATCTTGGGTTGACAAATGAAGAAACGGAGCTTAATTTGACTTCTATGGAGAGTTGGCATGAAAAAATGCAACGTAAGAGGTCTCACTGCTTCAGCAGATGGTTTTCTTCCAAACCTCCAGCAACAACAACAAAAGCAGCTCAACCACCTAACGTATCTTTGTGCAGGATAATTGTGATGATACCATTTTTTAAATAATATTGTTTTGAAAAATGGAAAAATATTGGTTTTGAAAATAAAATGAACTCAAATTTTGGAAATCAACCGGACTTCATTTTAAACATAAGTCACTCAATCAACGACTACGGTCATTAATTGAGGGGGAGAGTTATTTCAAACTTAAGTATTTTCAAACGATATTTCTTCATAAAAGTCCGTTTGTACGAATTAATGTGGTGATCTAAAGATTTAATGTTATGTCATGGTATGACTTTCTTTAAAACACAAAAATATTTGAAAATGAAATTTTTTCTGTTCTTGTTTGATCGTGAAATTGTTTTATTTTACTAAAAGATCTCTTAAAAACTATCATACCTGACACTAACAATCTTTAATGTCTATATTTGGTCCTCATCAGTCAATTTCAAAATTATATCATGCCACGTCTTTCCCCAAAATTTTTTCTAAATGATTTAAATCAATCGGGATCCAAAATCTCAATTGGTTTGAAATTTTTGATCGGGGGAGAGAGCGTGATTTAAATCTCAAATCGGTTTTAAAGAGTAATTGTTTCAGAAGCACTCATTCCTTCATGTGCCAAACGATTTTCAAATACATAATGCACATGATAGTGGAGGAGCATTTAACCAAAAACCAGAAGAGTATTTAAACAAGGCTACATATTCTCTCATGTTTTCCAAACCTTATTAAATCACTTGGGATCCAAAATCTCAAAGGCTTTGATATTTTGATCAGGGGAGAATTTGTGATTTAATTATAAAATCTGATAAAAGGTGATCATTTGATTCAATTGTGCAAGCTGCTCTCCCATATGTGCTAAACACTTTCGAATCTCGAAGCATATATTGAGGGGGAGCATTTCATAAGAAAATAAACTATCAAGGTACAAAGATTTCTATGTTTCAATATAAAGTACCTTGATTGATTTTCTAAATGGTTTCTTAATGGCTTTTGTGATCGTGGATGTACTTCAAAAGAACTCTTTCCTCTATGTGATAAAATGATTTCAAATATTCTACGCACATATTGAGGGGAAGAATTTACCAAAGAAAATCAAATGGCTTTTTTCTAAGGAAATTGTGATCAAGAAATTATTTCAAAGAACTCTTGCCTCCATGTACTAAACAATTTCAAAATACATAATGCACATGTTGAGGGGGAGCATTTCTAAATTGATCAAAACAATTAAGGTACAAAATGTTTTGATTTTATATCACAAGTACCTTGATTGATTTTCCAAATGATTTTTCAATTGGTTTCATAAAGGAATGAACAATACCAAAAGACCGACCAATTTACTTTATGCATGGTGTTATAAGGATGGTTAGGTTAGATATTCATTCCCACGATCCCGCCAGTGCCGGAGGGATCTACCCAGGGACGATCCACTAGTTAGTGTAGAGTCCTTAGGTATGATGAAAAAAAGGAGAAAATGAGAATATGGGAAGAGTGCGGACTGAGATAGAGCTAGAACTGGAATAAACCCAACAAGGTTCTAGTAATGAAGTCTCGGTAAGCACTGAAGGGGTTGAAGAATGAAAAAGAAATGAATGTGAAAAAGGGTGAAAATAAATAGCCCTCCAATAATTCAACCTTAGGGCAGAAACCGGGTTCAATACATATGCTACTGGTGTTTACTAAGGTAACACCAGTATTGAAGACAAGACGTCATGGACCCAGTGACGCACTGCACTACAACTTCCCAAGCTACTCAAGTTCCTCTTAAAAGGGCTTGTTTCATTCTCACGAGGAGCCTACATAATCTATCGACTTTCTCTTAGAGATTGTTGATATTGAAGAAGGAGACTCTCTCCCACAATATCTCATTAGGACACAAAGTTAATGAAGAAGAGATCATCCACAATATCTCATTAGGACACAAAATTAATGAAGACTTGCTGTTTCACACAATGTGGAAAGTAAGTAAATATTGAGAGTCCTACGCATTATCCTTGTGGTATTGCCAGAACATCCGAGTGATATGTAAAATATTCACGATGAAGATGGAAATCCTTCTAGAGCCAACATCAAACAAGCTCTTGGTGGGTGACATGTGAGATCTTTTCTAAAGATCAAGCTTGTGACAACTGGACAGAAATGATGGGGCGATTCACTCTTGAATCAACCTTGGTCCAGGATTGGAATTGACGAATACTTTTGGAAAAACCGTTCGATGTGCAAACCTTCTTTTCTCTAGCACGTTGAATGTGTATTCATATTTCAAACTCAAAAAGTATCTCTGATTGAAAAAATACTTTTGGAAAAACCGTTCGATGTGCAAATTTCTTCTTCTCTCTAGCACATCGAATGTGTATTCTCTTTCAAATACAAAAGGTATTTTTGATTGAAAATTGATCTTTCTCATAAAACCTTCGTCGTATTGCAAAACTCTTTCTTCTAAGCAATACGCGATTGTTTTCAAATCAATTTTTCATCAATCAGTGAATCTCAATTCGCTGGTTCACTCACTCCGTGTTGTCTTCTTTGAGACGTTCCGGTTTGAGAACAGCTAGAACAGCTGCGAAACCCTGTCAAGGAGATTCTTCGGAATTATACCTGATCACAGGCAGTACTTGTACTGATCAACGGGGAACCGTGGACCGTGTACCTCAATTCAATGAAAGTGATCAAAACACTTTCGTGTGTTTTATTGCTAACAGTTGTTTACAGGTACATTTGGACGGTTGCAGCTGATCAGAATTGAGAAGTCAATCCAAAGCCGCATGCTCACAGCATCCACA
Source organism: Chrysanthemum seticuspe (assembly GCA_019973895.1). Lineage (NCBI taxonomy): Eukaryota > Viridiplantae > Streptophyta > Magnoliopsida > Asterales > Asteraceae > Chrysanthemum > Chrysanthemum seticuspe. Next base: position 180,885 of record BPTQ01005230.1, on the reverse strand, counting down.
CTTAATTTGAAGAAATCATGACAAGTGCTTATCTACATAATCTGGCTCAGATATTTTTATACTATGCTTCTGCTACGCTGCTGCAAATATCTTGAACCAGTAAAAGCTTCTGCTACTCTGATGAAAAGATGTCATGATCCAGAAAGTGTGAGCATGTCGGTCCAAAAGTCACAACATCACATGAAGGCAACACAATAAAGGGTGATCCAGAGATTTACTGTGGCTGATGATCTCCATAAAGCTCGAAGATCATCAAAGATGTGGATCAGTTCAAAGACCTCCACTAAAAGTACAAAACAATGCGAACTTTGAAGTATCACTGCTAAAGCACAAAGCTTGCTGAAGTGAAGAATTAAAGTCTACGAGCTCAAGACTGAAGATAAAATAGAATGCTAGGATTCGAAATGTAAAACATGGGGTGACCTCCCTTAGGGGGAGATTGTTAGGAATTGGAAATTCCATGTTAAAGTGTCGGTCACCCTAATTATGGTCTAGCATATGTTAGCTCGTAGACGTGTCGTTATTTACGTTATTTATTAGTTAGTTAGTTAGTTTAGAGCAACACCGTGGAGGACGGACGGGTCTTTACCCATTGTATGCCTGATCCACAGTCCGAAGGAGGACGTTTAGTATGTAACTATAAATACCCTCTACCTCCCAAGGTAGAGGGTTGGACCTTTCATTCTAATCTAAACTTTTCTCTTTTGTTTACTCTCTCTCTAGAAAGGCTCCTACTTTCTCTCTCTAAACTCTTAATCCATACGCCTCTTATATGATTTGTGTTATGTGTTTATGAAATCCAATATCTTACAGTGTATATTCTTCTCTACCATCAAACTAGCAAGTTTGGAAATACTATACAACTCAGCAAAATCCTTATCGTTACTCATAATATGATAATAAACAGCAAGATCAGTACGAAGACGTAACCTCTCCATATAAGTAAAATCATATGGATACTGGATACAACTCACTAAGTTTAACCAACTTCGATACGTTGAAATGAAAAAATGAATTGAGTGCACTCAACGCCGCCAAGTTTTCTAGTAATTCGGCGCTTAACTCACTAAAACAATCACCAAACTCTTCAAATTGCATATCCAAAATTGTATTGAAAATATCAACCTCAAAATGCCGTTGATTGGTAATGTTTTTATTCATTAAACCAACTCACAACAAAATGTCTAACCTTACCCCCAATACTTCTCGTAGGAAAGACATGATTATGTGGTTGACAAGGTCCTCTATCATAATATGGGCCTCTTATTTCTTCTCTTTGGCTAGGGTGATAATCTTATTTCTTCTCTTTGGCTAGGGTGATAATCATAAATTCAAGGTCTATCAATTCTGATCAGTACAGTACCCGAAGATGTACCGGTACCGGTTGTAGATTTAGGCACCGATTCTTTTAGAATATTGTTAGAAATATTTTGTTTTAAAGATTCCACAAATATTATTGCTATTTGATGAAACTTTTCTTTTCAAATAATACCTAATCTTAGCCTACATTTTTTTTTGAACGACACCATACTTGAAATCCGATCTCATAGTTATACCATCCAAACGGGCAGGCCCCGGGATCCGAACCACTAGGAGAGACCCGTGAAAGGAAACCTCTAGAACTCACGACTTCGCACTAAGAAGAAAACCTTGATTTTTTGTCTCTTGCGAAACTCAAACCCTGGGTAAAACCTCCTTCAAACTTCAAAAGGAGTCCATACGACCAACTGAGCTAAACCAGGTTAATCTTAGCCTACATTAGTAAATTAGTGGTTCATTATTGACTAAAAGTTAACAATTAACAAACATTATTATGCAATTAGGAAAATTAACAATTATCAAAACCCTTAAAAAAAAGAAACATAGAACATGAATGAACTGCCTTCATCCTCTGACGTCAACAATGAAAGTGCGTGTAACTAGGGGTGCTCAGTGTTTGGTTTGGCACCGAACAAACCGAAATATAAACCGGACCGAAACCGAATAAAACCGGACCGGAAATTTTAATTGGTGTATGGTTTGGTTTAAAACTAAACCGAAGTATTTAATTGGTGTTTGGTTTGGTTTTGGGTTTGACAAATACAAAACCAAACCAAACCGAAAAAACCGAATACATATCTATCCACACAAAAAAGTTTAAATTATATATATACAAATTTTATATGTTTATCTTCCTAACAAAAAATCCTAATAATTTAAAATATCTTATAAATTAACCACTCCTTAAATCATGGATTGATGCATATCTAGGACTCGAGGAGCAATTAACCTACTTGATTCCTATAAATTCACATATATCATATCCTCTCCTCCCATATTTCGCTTTCATTTATTTTCGTTAAGTTATGAAACCTTTTGGTTTCTTAAACTTTTTTTTTGTTAATTTACTTAAGCACTTTGTGAGACCTTTTGATTTGATAATTTTATTTGAACTTTTAGGTTTTTATTTGTAACTTTTAGATTATATTTTGAAGTTTACTTGAATTTGGTTTTCTTGGTTTTAACCGAAACCAAACCGAATTCCAATTTGGTGTATGGTTTGGTTTTATCCGTTCTAAAATTGGTTTGGTTTGGTTTTGGTTTAGAGTTTTAAAATTTTCAAACCGATTAACCCGAACCATACAACCCATGAAACCGAAAACCGAACCGATGAACACCCCTACGTGTAACGATTGAATTTTCTTCCTACTTTTTTAACTATGTATAATGGGCTTTGACGCTTTGTTTATTTAATTAAACTATTTAATCTTAATATGTATGTCGGGCTTTTATTAAGGGAATTGATTTGCACATTTTATAGATTGATTGAGACATTTCATTTCTGCATTAAATATTTATACAATATTGAAAATTTTGTTTCAACTGCTTGTATCTTGAGTGTGCAAATAAATTTTGAGAATGTGCGCAAATCATTAGCCTTTTATTAATATTGGGTTTTGATGATGACCTTTTTTTTCTCTTTTTTTTTTAACTTATTAACTGACTACCAAAATAAAGACAGATACTTACGTGACATGAAACTTTGAACCAGGTTTTTTTTAGAAATCGAATATTTTAGTGAAAATGTACACTACGCAACGAATCTTCATCGGGGTCTCGTGACCCCCGAGAACCCTTAGGTCCGCCCCTGACCGCCACTCACCACCTTCGTCGCCACTCACCACCACCACTTGCCACCACCGCCAACCATCACCACCACTCACCGCCACAACCATCACCACCATTCACCGCCACCGCCCCACCACCCACCATTGTCGCTTACCACCACCCACCACCGCCATGTAGTGCACCGCCACTCACCACTGCGACGTGGTTGTGCCGGTAGTAGACCTTTTGAAAGTCCATTAGTCATATTAGCACATTTAGATAAATAAATTACTCATTTATGGCATTTGACCGTGAAAAAAAGAAAAGAAAAAAAGAAGGAATGTTTCAGTTTTGAGAAGAGAACTCGATTCTTAATTGTTATGAGAACGACATAACATTGAAAAGATACACAACTCCCCTCGCATACAGAACTCCCCCACTCATTTTTCCCATATTTATATATCCATTGACCTCAATCCTCGCATACACAACGTTCCCCCCTACTACTCATTCTTACCATATTCATATATGGTAAATATTGATCAAAATTTATTTTTTAGAAAAACCCTCTATAGACTTTATATTTTTCTGTGTGTGATGTGTGTATGTCTATACATTACAAGTCTGTGTGCTTATATATAGGCAGTTGAAAAAATCCCGTTTGAATTTTGAATTTCAGTTTGAAACAATCCTGCTCATACTTTGAATTTTGAGTTTTTAAATATATCCCGTTGAAACAATCCTGCTCATAATTTATTTTTTTAATAAATTTTAAATTTGTTGTTTAAAATGTTTGAAAAAAATAATAAAAAAAAGAAAAAAAAAAACTCGGTCAACGACTGTGACACTTGATCATGTCTGGTCACTGGAGAAAAAAAGCTGATGTGGCAGCGGATGACCTGAGTCACGACTGTGCATAGCCTTAGATGTGGTATAAGTATTCACAGCCACCCAAAAAATATCACGGGTGTAATTACGGAACAGTGACCTCCGTTACGGGCTTGCTACAGTGTTTGAAACAATAGTATAACGGGGTAACAATGCTTGCTACACTTTTCCTACGGAACGGGTATAACGGGGTAACAGTGCTTGCTACACTTTTCTTACGGAACGGATTTCTCATATTTAGTATATAGTATAATATAATATAATATAATAAAATAATCACAAATGTCAACTAAAACTTTTTAATTAATCACACAATTAGCCTACACATTTGTTTGTCACATGAATATCACTATATTCGTTTACTCACTCATATATATACTCACCTCCTTTCCCAACACATCAAACAAACCCTCACTCATTTTTGGGCTAATAAACTATTAAAGCACTATACTTGTCATAAATGGCAGTTCTGCGTAGCGAACAAAAAAAACAACTCTTTTAGACATTAAACTTGACATTTTTGTCTTCCTTTAAGTAAAAATAAATTGTGATGACCATTTTACCCTTAAATTTATAAAAATTTCATCCATTGTCCCAAGTATATAAATAACCCAATTAGGGTTTTTAGCTCATTTTAACACACACATACGAACAATTGCTTTTCCTCTTCAACTTGTTTATCACCTCATTTAATATGCTTGATTGCTGGCCGCATATTGGTAAAAACCCTAACCGGATCAATCCAATCACACTTCATCACCTCATTTTACCCTCCTATGTTGATTGCTGGTCGTCGTCAACTAACCGGACAACATGATTCCGGCTATGAAGTGGGTCGGATAGGACCCGTACGGGTCGGGTGCACCCAGTTTTGGTCTCGGTTTGGGTATGAGATTGCTTACATTATTGCTACTTATTTATTTGTTGTTAATTGTCGGTTAACATGATTGTTTTGTGTTTGTCGATGATAGGTGGTAAGCTAGTTTATCAGACTACCAAGAAGAGGGCTAGTGGACCTAAATGCCCTGTTACTGGCAAGAGAATCCAAGGGGTATGGTTCTTTCTCTTGTGGCTTTTTGGTATTTCAGTATCGGTTTTAATGTTTTACGGTTTTAACTATCTGCTAGCTATTCAAGTTGTGTTGTTATTTGTGATTGTTACATTAAACTTAGGAGAGTGTTGACTTAGAAACGTCTGTAAAGGTATAATTTCATTATTTCTAGAAAGCTTAATGACGAGTGTTATCAGAATCCTAATTTGTAAAGTGACTTAAATTTGTAGATAAGAACTAGTAGTGTATTCAAGAGGGCAGATAACTAAAATTGGCAGTATTCTTATCCAAATTGTCGTACTTGGCTATGAATCACTATATGAAATGAAACTATAAAGTGGAGTTTGAAACAAGCTGGAGACATTAGGCAATGGTTTACAGGCATGTTGTAGTTTTTAGAAGTAGAGACGAGTGAATCTGGGATTTGTTTTTTATGAGTTTCAAGTGTTTCGATCTGTTTGTATAGTACAATTTGATTTCGTTTTCTACATTTTAGATTTATGGGTCTCATATTTATGTTAAGTTAATTGGATATGATAAGATGTAGGGCTCAAGGATTGCATCCATGGTTGGTTAATACTAATATTGCTGTTAAGTTCTGCAACAGAAGGGATACAAGTTTTTTTTGTTGTGATGCATGATTTTCTAGTCTTAGAGATACATAAGAAACTCAACTAGAGTTAGAACATCAGGAAAACTAATCGTGTCTTAGTTCCCAAGTCCAGTTTAGTTAACAATGCATGATTTTCGTGTTAGTCTGTCTCTGTATATTCCCATAAGTTTCTGTGAGGAAACTCAGCATTATGCAGAAACAAGTTTCTGAAAATCTAAGTCTAGTTCTTTGAGTAGGAAAAAGATTTTACAAGTTTACAATAGTTTAAGGTTTTCTTTGGTTTCAAAAAATTTGGCTCCTGTCAGCTTTTAATTAAGCAGTTTGGTCAAGTTTTATTTGTGAGAAAAATTATTTAAAAATAAAAATAGTAAGTTTCCTAGCTGATTAAACTTTTTTCAAAAGGAAAAAAAACAAAAAAATAGTTTACTAGGGCTGTCATGGTTTTTAAATTTTCTTTGTTTTTCAAAATCATGGATTCTGTCAAGTTTGGGAAAGCAGTTTAGTCAAGTTTAAGTCGAGCTAAAAAAAATTTAGAAATATAAAATGAAAGCCATCTAGCTGATTTAAATAGTGTCAAAAGGAAAAAATTCAAATAGATCGTTTACCATGGCTGCTGTGGGTTGAAAGTGGGTGATTTGGGCACATTTGGGCTGTTTTTGGGTCTGCATGACAGCAATACAGCAGATCAGTTTATTTTTTGTGCTTATTTAGGTTTCAAGTGTGCTTATTTTGATCCCTTAGGTTCTGTGGACATATTGCTTTAATTCCTATTCAGTAGTGCATTCCAACTGTTACACTGTCTTAAGGCTCCTTGTATTCTTACATTTCATTTAAATTTGTAAGAGTGTCTAAGAACGTTGATGTTGGTTTCACATGCGGCAATCCAATTTCTTAATGGTATGTATCTGGACAATTTATTGAAAGTTCTACCTTGCATTATTGTAGTAGTTTTCATGTTAATATATATGTGAATGTATCCAGGTATAACAAACACCATCAAAAGTGCATCCAAACACTTGTTCATTGAAAGTGCATACGAAAACTCTGTTGAAACGCTAATTTTGTATTGGATAAATAAAGAAATAGATACAAACACGACACAAGTGATGTTCAGAGGCTTTTCTTCTGTGCATTTCAGGTTCGTGTTTGTTTTTTCTTGGTGCTAGTCAAAACGGGTGGTTTTGGTTCAAATGGGTCAGATTGGGTTGTCTTGAAAGTTGAAAAACCTATTGTCGTGAATATCATTATTTTTTCAGAGATACAATTTCGTAAAATATGATTACAGACGTTGTATGATTTTTTTTTACTGTTTTTGACGAATGGCATAATTTGGGTGTTTTAGGAATGGTGATTGGAAATCTGGTGGTAGCTGCCATCTCGAGACACTACAGGACTTAAGTTCATCACCAATTTCAGGTAGTATTTTGACTAATATCCACTTTGTTTTTACTTAATCTTGTGAACTGATGTAATTGTTGTAAGTGTATTGTTGTATGCTTTCTTTTATAAAAAGTTTTAGCTTCTGATTATCCTGGTGACAGTTTTCTTTCTCTTTTTTTTTGTTTTTGTTTTTTATTTGTTTTTGTAGTTATGGAATCCGTTATGGAATCCGTTATGTGAAGTGATGTAATTGTTGTAAGGGACGATGGACGCAATTTATTCCAAACGACCGGGACCATTTATGTAATTTAGCCTAGGGACGATGGATGCAATTTTCGCAAACCCACAGGGACCATTTATGTAATTTGGAAGGGTAAAATGGTCATAATACTTAAAGGAAGACAAAAATGTCAAGTTTAATGTCTAAAAGAGCTATTTTTTTGTTCGCTACGCAGAACTGCCAATTATGACAAGTATAGTGCTTTAATAGTTTATTAACCCCTCATTTTTTTTCCAATCACATCTCCAACAAACTACAGGTTTAGATATTTATAGTGATGAGTAACGATGTTATCCATTCGAAAGCTAGGAAATCACTTGCGGTTAGAAAACATCCTCCTTACTTGAACGTAATTTCATTAAGTACAACTTTCATTAAATTTGATAAAATGCTATCATAGAGCTTATTTGATTTCGGCCTATATATCATAAGCCCCAATTTTCCTACTTACTTTGAGACTTATGGGCATGATATAAGTTTATCATATCCTAATAAACTTATATAATTCCTCAAGTCTAGGAAAATTGGGTCTTAAGAAATATAAGCCGAAGAACAAATAAGCTCATAAGCCCACATACAAGCTTAAACAAACACCCCCTAATTTGTGGTTTTAGATGTGTTTACAGTTGATGGTACCGGATCAAATAAAAAGTGATTACAAATTGAAAAGTCTAAAAAGTAATTATAGCCGTTAGATTAGATCTAGTCAAATACATTTCTTATTATTATTATTTTTTGTCAAATGGGTAATTTGGTTATTTGATCTATTTTTTTCTTTTCAACCTCGAACTTCAAATGCACATAACTCACAAATGACAAACTTTTAGAAAAAATTGATTCACCATAATTTATAAAATTTAATCCTCTTTAATTTGGTATAATTTTTGTAAGAAATTTCGAAACTTTTTTTTTTACATATCAAATGAGTGTTTATTTTCTTAATTTTTTAGGCATTTTCGCCCCTATTTTTTACCCTCGAAAATGTCGAATCGTGAAAAATGTAAAACATCAAAGTTATAGATTTCCGTTCACTCTTTACACAGGTTTTTGAATCACTCAAATCTGATATGAAATGAGTGAGATATCGTACGTTAAAGATGACATTTTAGTCATATTTGTTGCACACAAGGTGTTTGATGAAATGTCTAACTTAGATTTTTTTTGTTAAAATTGCGTTAAATGCTCTAATTTTTGTGCGACAACGCATCATTAATCATTTTATTAATGTAAGATTCAAAAAAAGATGTTTTTAATCGTTATTTTTTTTTAAAAAAATAGTATGTTTTGTTCATCAGTTAGTATTGTTCATCAGTTATTATTGTTAATCAGTTAGTGTTGTTCATCAGTTTGTCATCGATGAACAACACTAACTGACGAACAATAATAACTGTTGAAACAAACAAAGACCTTGATAGATCTTGAGCTCGTGGATCGTTATATATGCCTATGTAATCACAAGCACAATAAAAGACAATCTCTACTACTAATGTTTATCAGCGGAATATAAACACAAGTAACAAATAACTAAGAACTTCTTGATCCTCTATGGATCTTTATATTAACTAAAACTGAATTTTCCAATCGGTACATAACTCTTTCTAATGTGTTCCTTTTATAGACAAGGAACCCTAAACAATATCGCTAAACCGTTTCCCAAGAAACGTATAATCATAAAACTAAATAAGATATACACAATCACTTCCTAATAAAGCTCATGTATATCCACACTAAATAAACTAAACACGGAATAAACACATCCGCAGAAACAGACTAAAAACTATTATACTTCAGCAGATTATGTCTTCAGCAGAATCAACTTCTCTTCAGTAGAAACACTTCGGCATTAAGTTCAGCATAATCCAGACTTCACATAATTCCCAACAATCCTCCCCTAAACTGGAATTTGACTTGTTAAGTTTCAGTTTCTTGATAGATCTTACAGCACCAGAGGATTGGACACGAACAACAGCAACAGCAAAGAAACCAAAGAAGAACATCTCGATGATGAAGAAACGAGGAAACACCATATCGTTGCAGCAACAAATGACAATAGATACATCAAAACAGATTAGTTTCATAGTATTCTCATCACATCCAGGTGTGTAAACTCCTGTGAGAGGTGAATCATTGAAAATAAATGGATGTGATGTCTCTTTACCAATAGCCATCACTACTGGAGTAGCCATATGTTTAAGTTCGTAAACTATGGTACACTGATAACCATCTGATTTATTGGCAAACCAGCAACCATATAAACGGATTTGAAATGTCTTTACCTGTAGCCGTTTGCTCAGGACTAGTCAATACTTAGAATTGGTGAATTGATAACCAAATATGGAATGCCACTGCCTTTACCACAAGCCATATACATGTGGGCTAGCCAATTCTTGGATTCCAAATAGGAATAAACCATGGTGAATTGAAAACCATACAACACTCAGCAATGAAGCATAGGTGGTTGCATACCCTATGATTTTTAGCAAATCATTACAGCTATCAACAGATTTGATTTGTCTTTACCAAAGCTGTACCCTTTGGACTAGCTAACTCTTTAATATACACAAGGTATATCTGGTGAGTCAATAACCAAGAAAAAGTATACAACAAACCTGCAAGAAAAGTTAGATAAAACCAAAATCACATTTTTTTTTTTTAATAAACAAATAAAACAAATATTACAAAAGAACTAGTAAATTACAAGCAAGATGAACCTTGATCTGACATAAGCTGATTTTTAATCAAACCAACACATTGAGTAGCATGAAGGTCATCATTGCCAACCGGATTAGGAGGCACTTCCAACTTGTGTCTCAGCAACCTTTCCATAAAAGAAACAGATAAAGGATAAAGCTTATCTGATAGCATACACAAAATCATCCCACATGTAGTCTGAACTACATGAACAGAAGGCAGAGGATAAAATCTCCAACTCTCAATCTCCCATTTATGAGAATTCTTCCAAATAGAATACCCTTTACCATTTGGAGAATCAGAATCAAACATAACCTGAAGATCACCCAACAAATATAAACCAGAACCAGTTGCTGAATGAAACTTATAATACTGAATGACATGTTCATACAGCATCTTCAAATCATGTCTATTCACCAAATGAAGAATATCCTTTAAGAAGTTGAACTCAAGAACAGTATTATCCAGCCTATAAACAGTGTTAAGCTTTCCAGCTGTCCAATTAACCAATACCACATGAGTACCTTCAGGAAAAGCTTCAATAGATCCAACTTCAATAAATGTAGATTCATCAGCCTTAAGATCTAAATTAGTATTCCTTGAAGCATGTTTCTTAGCCAATCTATCAGAACTCCTTGTAATCAAGCTCTTCTCCTCTGTATCAACAATGTTATCAGTATCAAGCTGTAAATCATTGTCCTGACTCAAAGAATCACTCAACTCCACACTAGACAACACTTCAGAAGAAACCAAAGATGTTTCAGCAGAAACAATCACATCAGTAGAAGGAGTAGCATCAGAAGTTGTATCAGAAGGAACAACTGGAGATACCACCGAAGGCAAAACAGTATCAAAATTATCCACAATTTCAACTGTTTTCTGTCTCTTGGCTGTAGGAACATCAGACAGTGAAGCAATATTTTCCAATTGAGAAGAAGAAGTAGAACCAGAAGAAGAAAACTTCATAACCATATGATACTGTCTAATCAAAGCATCATCAGATAAAGTATTGATTTGCTTCATTGACATACCAGAATTATACATAGCAGAATTCTTCACAACTCTCCTCATATAATTTCTCTTTTGAGCAATAGTCATAGGTTTTTCTCTTTTGGCTTTATTTCTTTGATCAATAAGAGCTCTTCTCTTTGCAGCAGATTCTTGCTTTCTTAGATTACCAAGTTCTACCATTTTATCCACAAAATTCTCATCATTAAAAGATTCTCCTAAGATAAGTTTTGCAAGATTCGGATCAGATGCACCTTGAGAAATATAACCATCCCATTGATCATCAGTAATTATAGGAAGGAATGCATCAAGCTCTAATTTCCTTTCAGGAGACAAATCAGAAGCATACTGATCTTGAAGAAATTTAGCCACAGTACGACTCTTCTGCATATTCTCATAATCAGTAAACAATCTAGCCTGAGCCTGATTTTGTTCTTCAGTCACTATTCCTGAATTCAGCAGATCATCAATCACAGGATCTTGTCCTTTCTCAGAAGATGTCTCAGCAGAACCAATTTCAGCAGAACCAATATGAGCTTCAGAAGGAACAACCAAACCCACATCAGAAGAAACAGGTTGAGACAATTCCTCAACAGGTGTAGAGAAAACTTCAGATGAAGAATTCAACTTATACATTCTCCCAGCAAGAAAAACCTCTTCATCATCTGCTGAAGGTGAAACATTTGATTGTTCTTGTAAAGACAAAGTTTGACCATGATCAGAAGCAACCTCCTCAACTATAACATCAGCAGATGCATCAACCATATGTGGCTCCTTTGAAGTGTCAGCAGACACCTTATTCAAATATTGTCTTCGTCTTTTGCTAGTATATAGAATAGGCTCCTTGTGCCTTGAAGATTTAGCAACAGGAGAAGAAACATCAGATGTAAGTGCTACATCAGCCAATATGCCAAGGGATGCATGAAGATTCTCTTCGTCCTCCTCCTCAGAAGAAACCAAACTTCTCTTTTTACCCTTCTGACTTAACAATTCCTCCAAATGCTCAACTTTAGTCTCCAATTCCACAATCTTATTACCAAGAATAGACTTGGTTTCTGCAAGTTCTTTCTTAAGACCAGTCACCTCACCTGTAAGCTTGTTCATCAGAGCATATAATGAGGGAAGTGTAATATGATCCTCATCAGCATCAGGTGATTGCTCAGTTGAAATTGGAACTTCAGTAGACTGTTCAGGAGCAACATTAACCTGATCAACATTAGAACATCCTTCACCAAATGGAGTCCTAACAGGACTAGGTGTAGGCAATCTATCAAGATCAACCTGATCTTCATCAATATTAACCTGAACGTCATCAACAGGAACTTGAGTAGAAACTGGACTAGGACATGGTCTAGATGAAGGTATAGATGCCTCAGCAACAACAGAAGGACCCTCATCACCATCTACTGAAAGATTTCCATCAGTAGGATTTGAAGAAGGTAAAACAACATTAACCTCATCAGTAGGTTCATTCTCCTGAGGCAACATGGCAGCTAACAAAGGAAAATGTGTCCCTTCAAATTTAGTCCTCATGGTAGCAAATAACTTAGGAGTCAAAACACTTATGGGATGAAAAGCTTGGGTTTGTGTAGAAACATTCAATATCATCTGTAAGAACCTAGGGTACATCAAAAACTTACCCTTTTTCCTAGTTATATTTTCTACCATATTATCAAAGATAAACTTAGAAAAATTATAAGTCAAACCCTTAGATAAACAGACAATACCACATCCCATTTGTGTTGAGAATTGATCCCATCCTCCAGACTTATTGCTCATACACTGGAGCAAAGTATGAACCAAGAACCTCCACATAGGACAAAGCTTATTTTTCAACCACATATCTGTCCTCGTACTTTGATATCCAATCGTTCTAAGCCCTTCAAGTACCATCGTAGAATCTGAATGATAAACTCCATTCTCATCATCCAAGCGAAGTTGTCTTCTGATCAGTTCCTCTGTCACCACATACTCTTGTCCATCAACTCTTGCAACTATCTCAGTATCACTTCTTCTTTCTGCCGACGCCCAAAATTGAGTAATCAAGGTTTCATATATAGCATTTGGAGAATGTGATAATGCATACTGAATCTTTGATCTTTGTAAGAATGAAATCATCGGCCTATACAACTCATCTCCTCGAGCAGTTCCAAGAAAAGCAACCTTATTATGATCATGTTTAAATTGAAGCGCCATGAAAGATTTTGAAGATTAGGGTTACGATTTTGCACAAAAGGAAGTGTTTTTAATGAGAGTAATAATCGAATCACTTAATGTGGAGCGAAAATATGCCGTAGAGAATAAATAGAAATTTCCCAATTTTGGTCAAAGTTGACCAAAGATGACGTGGATTTCTACTTTTACTCGAATTCACTTATAACTTCGGTAGAAACGGAAACCATTCTGCTGAAGTAGAACAATCAGCAGAAACAGATGACTTACTCACGAAGCTTCAGTAAATATCTTTTTACTGTTTCACCCACACGCATTAATTCTCTTACCACATGAACCCGTCTATAAAACAATCCCAATGCACACTGACTTCTTCATCAAAAATCCCCAAATAATATTTCAAACCCTAATTTCACCAATACTTCAAAATTAACCATAATCAACATGAGTACCAAACCTGAGATCATAGATCTCACAACAACATCCTCATCATCATCATCCTCATCTAGTGAAGATACCAATCCATGGTTTCACTATTTTCCAAAACCATATCCACTACCAAAGAAGTCACCCTTTCTCTCCTCATCAGAAGATGAAAGTGTTGAGAAACCAAGTGTATCTGCTGAAGATTCTGATGACTCCTATAAGGAGGGAACATCTTACTCCCAACCCCCAGCACCTAGGCCTCAACGAAGGCCACGAGCCAAAAATCCACCACTTCCTATGGGGAGAAAGGTGGTGCTTGGTCTCTTGGCATCATGTTTTGGTGCATCATCACATATCGTATCGAGGAACGGAAAAAGGAAAATGATGTAAGTTGTTGTATGATGGAAAGAGTAGATGATGCATAAATGAAAATCTTTCCTTCTCATCTCTCTACCACAATCAGCTTCAGCTTCTTCGTTTTCATCAATCCATCCTCTCCATTTTGATCCTTAGCATCTGTTAGGGTTGGTTATGCTCATCACGAAAGCATAGCCAGCAATTAGTGTGAAAGATGTGAGCAGTCATACTCATCGTGCTCATCTTCACTGCAATTTAGATGTTGGAATGGATGATATGTAATAGATTAGGACTAGTTGATCATGTAGATGCTTTTGATGTTGCCAGTACTCTGTAATCTGTAAGCTGTAAACTGTTTCTTGAATGAATGTATGATCAATTTGCTTCAGTACTTCTTTTGAATGAAACATATAACTTCAGTACATCAACTTCAGAGGAAACAAATAACACTCTTCAGCACTTTAAACTCAGTAGAAACAAGCTTTAGCACTTCAAACCAAATCTCAACTGAACAGAACATACACACTGCAAAACAAACACAGAAACACACAAACCAACAGAGAAACACACTAAACTTACATTAGCAGGTTAGAGTTAGTTAAAAACAACAAAATATACAAAATTACATAGCAAAATGCAAAGTTATACACAAATCCTCCCCTGAGGCATATGCCTCCCCTGAGGCCTATGCCTCCCCTTAAACTTTGCAGTTAAGGGTTAAGCATGCCAATATGGACCACAAGGTGTTGAAACCTTGGTCCTTCAAAAGCCTTTGTTAACAAATCTGCCACATTATCATCAGTATGAATTTTGACCACATTTATCAAATTTTTATCATATGCATCTCTTATAAAGTGGTGCCTGATTTCAATATGTTTTGTACGACTGTGAAAAACTGGATTTTTAACAATGCATATGGTACTTTGATTATCAATAAAAATTGTTGTGTTCATGAAATTATACCCATAATCCAACAACTGGTTTTGAATCCAAAGAACCTGTCCAGAGCAATTTGCAGCAGCAACATACTCTGCTTCAGTAGATGAGGTAGCCACAATAGTTTGTTTCTTGCATTGCCAAGAAATCAATCTCTTTCCAAGGAACTGGCAACCTACAGTAGTGGACCTCCTATCCAGATTAGCACCAGCATAGTCACTATCACTATAAGCTTCCAACTTAAAAGGAGATTCTTTTGGGTACCAAAGACCTAGAAAAGGTTGGCCTTTGAGGTACTTAAAGATCTTCTTAACAGCATTGAGATGGGAAGTCAGTGGAGTAACTTGATGTCGTGAACAAACACTCACAGCAAAAGTAATATCAGGCCTTGAAGCTGTTAAATACATCAAAGACCCAATCATAGACCTGTACAAATGAACATTCACAGGTGGATCAGCTTCATTGTTGGTCTTTGTCTTTGGAGCTTCATAAGGTGTAGTGGCAGTCCTGACACCCTCCATACCAAACTTCTTCAAGATGTCCCTTACATATTTGTCCTGACTGATAAAGATACCATCAGGTTTCTGCTGAACTTGAAGACCTAAAAAGAAAGTCATCTCTCCCATTGCACTCATCTGAAACTCTCCCTTCATAAGCTCCTCAAACTCCCTGCACCAAGCTTCCTTTGTGGATCCAAAAATAATGTCATCCACATACACTTGCACAAGAATTATGTCAGTGGAATTCTTCTTAAGTAAAAGAGTCTTATCAATTGCACCTCTTCTGTAACCATGCTTCAGCAGAAATGTAGAGAGCCTAGCATACCAGGCCCTAGGTGCCTGATGTAGTCCATAGAGAGCTTTGACTACCTTATAAACATGATTAGGATGATCTGGATCTTCAAATCCTTTAGGTTGAGTGACATACACCTCCTCTTCAATTTCACCATACAAGAAGGCTCCTTTAACATCCATTTGATAGACCATAAAGCCCATATAGGATGCATAAGCTAAGAAAATCCGTATAGCCTCAACTCTTGCCACTAATGCAAACACTTCATCATAATCGATCCCCTCCTCTTGTCTATACCCCTGTGCAACTAATCTAGCTTTGTTCTTAATGACAACACCCCGAGCATCTCTTTTATTCTTCAGAATCCATTTAGTCCCAATAGCATACTTACCATCAGGTAGTGGTACCAATATCCAAACCTGCTGATTTTGAAATTGTTGCATCTCATCCTGCATTGCTTCAAGCCAACTTGAGTCTTCAAGAGCCTGAGTAACACTGGTTGGTTCCACTTGTGAGAGAAAACAAGCAAACAGACAATGTTGATAGTCTGTATGATTGTCTCTCTGTTGATTGGAGACATAAGAGATAAAAGCCACCTGACCATATTTAGAACGCGCCACAGTACCTCTTGTTCTAACAGGTGCATTAGGATCACCAATAATATTAGACTGTGGATGAACATTGTTGATCCTAGTAGTAGTGGTGGTGTTGACATCAATTGAGGAATCAAGATTAGTCACAGTAGGTTCAAAGTCAGTATCATAGGAAGGTGTGTTGAAGATGCCTGCTTTTGGTTGATGATGACCAAGATCTGAAGGTTTTGGAAACCTTGTATAAGGTTCTCCAAGGTCTGTTGACACTCTAGTAGAAATAGGAGTAGAGTCAACATGTCTTTCAGCCGAATTGGAGAGGTGAGGAGAAACAGATTCCCTTTCAGCAGAATTGGAGTTTCTGCCGAGTGCTTCATTTGAACTTTCTTCAACATTCCTCTCAGCATCTAAATTGGCTGCATACTCTTGTTTCTTCAGTCTGGCAAGGTCCTCAGCATAATAGAATTCATCTTCACCCACATCAGTATAATCTTTAGAAGTGTCACCTATAAAATTATTAGGAGAGAAGGAAGGCACTACAATGGGTTGTTCATCATCAGACCCACTGTCAGAATGAGCATCCAAAGTGTCTGCATTAGTAGTTGGAGATGCTTCAGAATCTGTATTTTGGTTAGCCATATGTCTAGCATAACCCAAGTAGTCAGTCAAGTAATCAAGGTCAAATGACCAAACATGACCCTGTCCTTGAACATTAGGCTTGTCTTCAAGATACCTCAGATTCAATGTCTCCTCAATCTTCTTAGCAGATACATTGTAAACTCTGTATGCCTTACTATGAGCAGAATACCCCACAATGTAACCATCATCAGCTTTCTCATCAAATTTGCCCAAAGGATCACTGGTATTCAAAATTGTCACTTGGCAGCCAAACGGTTTAAGGTAATGAATAACAGGAACTTTTCCAAAAAGAAGTTCATATGGTGTTTTAAGATGTGGTCTAGTTATGGACACTCTATTGAGTACATAACAAGCTGTACCAACCGCCTCAGTCCAAAACATGGTAGGAAGTTTAGAGTCTGCTAGTATTGATCTTGCAGCCTCTATTAAGGTTCTATTTTTTCTTTCTGCCACCCCATTTTGTTGAGGGGTTCTGGGAGTGCTATAGTCCCTTTTGATTCCCTTTAACCTGCAGAGTTCTATTAGAATAGCATTTTTGAATTCTGTACCATTATCACACCTAATTCCTTTCACCTTTTTGTTCAACTGATTCTCAATAAGGGTAATGAAGTCTTTCAATATTTCAGATGTTTCATCTTTGGTCCTTAGAAAGAATACCCAACAAAATTTGCTATAACCATCAGTGATCACCAGACAAAAATATTTATGGTCAATGCTTCTCACTTTAGTTGGACCAAACAGATCCATATGAAGCAGCTGAAGAGGTTCAGAAATAATGGTTACTGCTGTAACAGGAACACCTTTGTATGAGGCTCTGTGTTGCTTTCCTTTGTTGCATGCAACACAGTTATGATCATTGATGAATACTTTGGCAGGAAGACCTTGAACAAGGCCCAGCTTAGAGAGCTGGTTGATGGTCTTGAAATTGACATGGGCCATCCTTCTGTGCCATTTGGTGGACTCATCCACAGATGCTTTAGCCACCAAACATGTTAAGTCACCTGCTGGTTGGACATTAGTTAAGTTGAATGTATACAGATTGTGACTGCGAGGAACCTTCAGTAGAATTGAAGTATCTTCTGGGAGTTTGAAGTCTTTAGACAGCACAAGACATTCATCCTCTGTGAAGAGTACTTTGTTCTTAGTGTCACATATTTGTGAGACTGAAAACAAATTGAAGTGTTGAAGTTCCTTAACATAGTAAACATTCTCAAAGTCCAGCTGAGGTGTTTTGATGGTTCCTTTTCCAGTAATCCGTCCATCACTTCCTCCAAAGGTTACATTGCCTCCTCCTTCAATAGGTACAAAGTTATGCATCATGTCCATGTTTCCTGACATACTTCTAGAACAACCACTGTCAACAATTCCAACATCTTTATGCTTAAGGGGATGATCCTACAACAACAATAAAAAATATACAGAGAATTAGTACACTATGGAGGCTCAAGTCATTGCTGACTTGAACCTGCCTTGTGGATCATATGAGTTGTGCCATGTAGAAGTATAAGATCCACTATTGTTCTTGGGTTTCCAATGAAACTTAGGTCTCTGTTTATTCCAAGAACAACCTGCTGAGGTCTTGACAGCAGTATCCCAGTACCCTCTCCCATCAGTCATAGGGTTAACATATCTAGGCCAAAAACCATTTTTAAAATATTCACTGGTTGGTTGAACATATGGTTTTCCAATTGATCTTCTCCAAGGAAAAGAAGTATTATAATTAGTAGCTTGTGGAACATAAGGTGGTATATCATTAACATTGGTCCACATTGGTCTAGTATGCCTAGAGTCACCACACCTACTCATTCTTTGCTCATGATAATCACAATCCTTAATTAAATGAGATTTACTTCCACACACAAAACATTTCTTCTGAAGAGAAGATTTATTCAAACCAAAAGAAGTATTCTTACAAGCAGAAGTATTCAAACCAAAATCATGAAAAGAATTGTTTTTAACAGTATTATTATGCAAAGAATTAAAAAGCAAGTCTTCAGAGGCAACTGTCTTGGAAGTGTATTCCTTGGCAGCAACTCTGTCATGCTTATTGGTAGTCTTGGGTGCAGGCAGGGGTGAAGACTTGGGAAGGGCAGACTTGGGAAGGTCAGATTTGTCATTTGAATCACACTCTGTAGACCCTTGCTTGGAGGACTTGTCACTGTTAACACAAGAGACAAAGTCATTAGTAGAAGTATTAGGGTCTGGCATGTCTCTTGACTTTTTGCCATACAGATGGTGTGATCCATCAAAGTCTTTAAGAGTGGAAAGGTCAATGGGCATGTGCTCACCTCTAATTGGTCCACGTACAGCATGTAGGTCACATTCTTTCACAAAATTAGCTAGGCCTGCTGGTGTAGATTTACGTGTGTCATCCCTAGCTTCTAAGCCTACATATTTCTTAAAACCTAAAGCCACTGTAGAATTGGGAGCTTGACTGCTATAAATGAGACTAGCCAACTTATTACCATTCATCATCCATTCATTATTCCTAGCAATTTCCTCCTTAAGTTTCTCCTTAAGCTCTAGATTTTCTGACTCTACATCTGCTCTTAACTTCTCAGACCATTTTAGTTCATTTGTAGCACATTCGAGATCTCTTTCTAAAACACCTATTTTCTCATCATAAGCTATTTCATTCTTCTGAAACCAAACCTTTTGTCTTTCTAGTGTTTTTAAAGCCTGTTTATAAGCTTCTACTTCCACATAGCATTCATTATATTTTGGTTCCATAATATCATAAGCTTGTTTGAGTTCATTATAACGCTCACTACAACCAAACACACAGTTTTGTACCTGAGAGATGCCCATCAAGGCAATCTGATCATGCCTATCCTCTGAAGTACAGCTTGCAATCAACCCAACATTATCAGGACCATCATTATCATCTTCCTCATGTTGCTTCCAGTCCACATTGCTATCAAGAGTGACCAACGCAGTTGATCCCTTTGAAGTTCCTGCATCCTTCTGATACTGCTGATAAGTAGAGTATCTTGTCTCATCACCAGCTTTCCTGTCTTTGCATTCTCTAGAAAAATGACCCATCTGTTGACATGTGAAGCATTTAGCCTTCCTTTTGTCAAACCTTGCTGGATCGCGTCCTTTGAATCCAAACCTTCTGCCAGCTTTGCGCTCAAAGGTCTTGATATCCATGGAAAGCATGGCCACTTGCCACCTCAGCTTCATCTCTTCCATCTCAAGCGGGTCCACCTGATCAAAATCCTCATAAGCCAGTTCCTGCTGAGGATCATAATCAGCAAAGAAGGATCCAAGTACATCTTCCATAATGTTGCTTGATTTAGAGTGAGAACTCGATGAAGGAGCAGCATTAGATGATGATGGATATGGGCTTGGACCATAGCTAGACTTTGGAGTAGAGGCTCCAACAAATGCAGTATGACTAGCAGTAGAAGATGATCGAAAAGGGCTTCTTACATCATGTTCAAGAGCTTTAAGTTTGTTATACAGCTCATCAAAGGTCATCATGTCCAACCCACCTTTAGCTTTTAAAGCTATGCTTACATGTAGCCAGGATGGAGGTAATGACCTCAGAAACTTAGAGTTACAGTCATCATTATCTGGCTTTGCCTGTAGCTGATTCAACTGACTTAAGATCTTGTGAAACTTATCATAGCCCTTGTGAATTCCTTCCTCTTCAGAGATCTGAAAGTCCTGAAACTGTTGTCTTAGCATGGACTTCTTCAGTCTTCTAGACTCCTCATTCCCACCGAACTTCGCCTTAATTGCTAACCATATATCCTTAGCATCTTGCATGAAGTGAAAATCACTCAAGTGATCCTCAGGAATAGCTTGCAGAAGAATAGTTCTGACCTTGGTTTCTCTCTGAACTGCCAGCAACTCTTCAGCAGTTTTGGGAGGAACATTCATCATGTTACCAGCAGCATCTGTGGTAGTTCTCTTCAAACTGTTCCCCTTCATTATTATCTGCCATAGATTCCAATCAATGTTGGAGATCCAGTTCTGCATCTTCATCGCCCAAAGATCATATTCCTCCCTTTTAAGGTACGGAAACTTAGCATTGCTATTAGAGAGACTTAGTTGTTGCAGATGGGTGGAGTTTTGGTTGTTGGTGAGTTCAGTATCAGCATCTGAACCAGGCATGATGATTTTGTTATGGTTGTATGGGTGTTTAGAAAAGCTTGTCCTTAGTATCGTAGAGACTCTCACGAGGCTCTGATACTGCTTGTTGAAACAAACAAAGACCTTGATAGATCTTGAGCTCGTGGATCGTTATATATGCCTATGTAATCACAAGCACAATAAAAGACAATCTCTACTACTAATGTTTATCAGCGGAATATAAACACAAGTAACAAATAACTAAGAACTTCTTGATCCTCTATGGATCTTTATATTAACTAAACCTGAATTTTCCAATCGGTACATAACTCTTTCTAATGTGTTCCTTTTATAGACAAGGAACCCTAAACAATATCTGATAAGGTTTTAAAAGGTACCATTTTGAGGGGTCGTTTAAGTCCTTATTTGATCACTTTTGTATCCGTTATTGCTTAATATCGTTCCTTTTCACTTTTTAGGTCTCGTGAAGGCAAAATGCTGGAATGGCACTTATTTGGACAGAAAGGCGCGAATATATGAAGAAAATGGCCAAAGTCGAAATCAGACACTCACAGTCGCTGAATGTAGAAGGCGACGGCGTCAGGTGCTATGTGCGACGCCGTCGGAAAATTATTGTGACGGGTCAGAACTCAAAACTCGTGTTTTAAAGAGACGGCGTCTAGTTGTGAAAGAGTAGGCCGTCACTACTCAGACGGCCTAGATGCGATCCAGACGACGTCAGAAGCTGAAGAGGACGGCGTCACGGACATAAGGTGACGCCGTCGCAAGGTTAACGTGGCCAAGACGAAACCCTAATGGCGGCGACACGACGGCGTCACTAAACATAAGGTGACGCCGTCGCAATTGTAATCTTATATATAGAATCCGAATTTTTCAGTCTTTGTGTGGAGAGTCTTTGGAGTAAAAACCTAAAACCGAACCTAAGGTGTCTTGTACAGTATTTTAGGGTTTTTAACCCTATCTTACACCAAGATAAGTCTTTGCTTCATTAATTCAATTATGTCTTTGATTATTTGTGTGTATGCTTGCATGTTCTCCATGTCCGGCTAATTTATTTGTGTGTTTGCTTAGGAAGTATGAAACTTAATTATTAAATATTGATTGGTTGTTTCTTATCTTAGTTGATTAATGATCTAGTAATGCGATAGGTCATTCGTTGTGTACTTAATGCTTGATTCATCTTTGTGAACCTTAGAGTATGATTACCTGAGTGATTGTAGGCTAAAACATCCGAAGAGTGCCTTAGAGTAGGAGTCTATAATCTCTAAGTGGATTTGTAGACAAGACCCTTTGGTAAGTTCAAAGAGTTAGGGAGAAACGCATACCCTACAACTTTAGAAGCACAACGCAACTAGGAATAAGACGTGACACTCAACCATCAATAGGAGATAATTAAGGAGTAATACAAACTAAGTAAACACATCTTTAAACTATCATACGAGCACACATTAATTAGACATAGACTCCCACAACCTTAGTTTAGATAATTAGATAATAGTAGAAGTAATCGGTAGAAATACCAACCCCCCAAATCCAATACCCGAGATTCGTACCTTTCCATTTTCATAAAATATAAAAAGATAAAAAATAATCTTCCTCAACCTTAACCTTAGCGTAGTAACTCCCTACTAGCATTCCTATTCCCCTAGAGAACGATATCAATACTCGTGGCTTACCCTAATTACTACACTACAACGATTAGGTTCACTGCCTAGGGTGTTATAAAACTTGCTCGAAGAAAAGGAAGTTTCCTTGACCCCGAACAACGCGTGTAGCGTTATCAAGTTTTTGGCGCCGCTGCCGGGGAATAGAATAGCTAGTTAGTAGTCCACCTCGTTTAGGTTTCTTTGCTTGATTCCTATCAAGTAAACTTTTTTTTTCTCATTTTTAGATTTCTCTTAGTCTATCCCCCTTATTCGTAACCTTTGTTCGTAACCCTATCACTCTTCATCATGGAGAATGATAACCAACCTCCACTTAATAACCCAACGAAAAAAATTTCAATGTCACTCAAAACCCAACCCAATAACCAACACAACCGTCGAAGCCGATATGTGAGTAGAAACACCGACTTTCAGGATTTGCAGAAAATACTTGATAGTACAATTAGGGAAGCTGTTGAGAAAGTAGTCAGCGCTGCTATAGTTGGTTCAATGATTAGCAGTAATTCGGAAAATGGCATAATAAACAACAATGAGGATGTGGAAAATAGTGCTTACTTCAATCTTTACCCCACTAAGGAAGAGGTTGCGTACCATCAATACATAATCGATAATCCACAATCACCCATCATTAGGATGTGCCCAAAGATTAGGAGAGGAAATCCCTGGAACCTAAAAATCCCTTGTATGATCGGATATAGGAGTGTCGACCACGCTTACATAGATATGGAATCCCCCATCAACGTAATGTCATCTGCTGTCTACAATGACATTATGAATGAGCGACTCAATATTAGGAGAGACCCTAAATATCCGGGAGGAGTTTGCAACTTTGTGGGAAGAGTCAAGGACGTGCATGTCTTTATAGGAAATTTCACCTACCTAGTTGATTTTATGGTCCTAGAAGATGTAGGATGCGTCATTGACTATAGTTTATCCCAAGTAGTGCTAGGGAAACCGTTTGTTGAAACATCTAGAATGGGCCATGACAAGTATGATGGAACGGTTAGGTTCAAGGAAGGGACCGATGAGATCACTTATAGGATGCCTTGGAAAACAACTGAGTATGGCCACTTGTCCATTTATGATCGAGACAACATCAAAGCTTTTGAGGACAAAAGTAAGGAAGATGTTGAAAAAGGTTATAAATTCATGTGGGAAAGAAGGAGGCATTACTATAAGGATTGTTTGACTTTAGGGCCTAGGTATAGAGTCGATGAAGATTTTGTCAACATGATAGAATTCTCATTGAAGATGCGTGAGGAAACGTAGGAGCACGACTACGAGTCTAGCTACAAGACTCTTAAATAAAGAAAAGCGCTTCGTGGGAGGCAACCCATGCTTAATTGTTTGCTTGTTAGTGTCATATATCTTTTATTAATTATTTATCCTCATGTTTAAATTTGTAAAAATGCTTTATTTTGTTTTTAACTTCGTCTTAATTACATATAAAGGTATTTTACATAAGGGATAAGTGTAGGGAGGATTACACACGTTTTCAAAAGAAACGTGAACATGAGAATAACAATTAATTAAAAGATATATATGTTTGTTTGTTCGAGTCAAATGCTTGTATCGAGTCATAATGGATGTTTTGCAGAAATTTTTCCAGATTCTAAAGATGTAAATTTTCCAGAAATTTTTTCCAGAAAATCGCAGACCAGTTTTTGTCAGGATAACTTGACGGCGTCAGGATTGCAACCTGACGGCGTCAGGAAGGAGTAAAAACATCAGATTACTTTTTCTCGTTTTCTGAGCTACTTATAAATTTTTGGAATTTTCCAGGTCTTAATTTTCTTAGAAATTCTGTAAACATCCATTCCACAAGCATTATATCCTAGTTTAAATCGAGTCTTATATATATTATTACCGCCGATTTTACGCGAAGGTTTCGTTTGTTTTCTTCAAGTGTGCAGGTTTAGTTTGTCAAGAAGAAGTTACATAAGATTGGAAGAGCTTTTCACGCAATAATTCTTCTTGAAAAGAATTTAACCACTACTTCACACACGGATCCTACCGAGCTAATCAGGGGAGTATTAGTTTCTTTCGTTTTTAATTACCTTCTTTTATCATAACTTTGATACTTTCGGGGAACATTGGGGACAATGTTCAGTTTAAGTGTAGGGAGGGAAAATAAAACGGGAACTTTGAAACTATGCTTATCCTTGACTATTTGCTTTGTCCAATTGTGATTGTGTAATAAACCATGAGAAAATGTCGGTTAGGATAATTTTGGCACCAAATTTAAAATTTTTCATGACATATAGGAGTGGGCCATTAGTCTTAACAAAAGCGTCTCATGGATAGGAAGTTATATGACTAGCACAAAAACCCTTACCACCCAAAATGTGAGGATCGCCCTTAGATTAGTAGGAATTAAAGCATTCATCTTTAATGCTTAGAGTGTGAACCGGTAGTATATTAGATTCTAGAACTTGTTTTGTGATGCATTCCGAGATCGCAAGTGAGGCTACACTTGTGTAGTTAGGAATAACTAAATGAGAAGAGGCATTAGGATAAACCCTTGTTTGATACCTGTAATATAATTACTTCTTCCACTTCGGTTGAGTAATTCCCCCACACCTTTGCGTTGTACTCATCTTTAGTACACGATACCCCTAGTTAACCCCTCATAGCCTATCCTTTTCGCGGTTCTCGTGATATTTCGGTTTTTCCGGAATATCAATGAAGAGCATTGTTTACACCCCACCCCCAAATATACACCCAAATCGCCTTAGCCTACCCCTTATGCACTCACTTTTAGTGCAAATGTTTGTTATCACCCTAAACCCTTAGTTCAATTATCTAGTTGCTTGCATAAGTTGCTAAGTCGAGTCATATCCTTTGTATACAGTTTTGGGACGATTGGGATTCATGGGAAAAGTTAAAGTTTATGAAATGACGGGAAGGGAACGTTAAATTCAAATTCCCTTTGTTTACGTAATAATGTACCCCAAGTGTTTTGATCTTTTCAAATCGGGTCAAATTAGTGTTAGAGTAATAAAAACTCAAGTGTAGGGATGTGCCTGTAAATCCCTAGTATTTTGATGTTATCTTAGAGGATGGTAGAGTAAAAGTGTATGAAAATCGAAAAAAAATAGAAAAAGAGAAAAAAAAAAAAAAAAAAAAAAAAACGGGCTACCATCCTACATCTATCCTTTAAATTTATGTTTGTTTATTTCAGTTATCTAGAGTTTAGAGTGTCGAGTCTTGGCTTAGCAACGCCATTCTTCATATGCAGTTAACATAAAGATTTTTGACTTACCACCACTAAATAGCCTATCCCACCAAACCCTTATTTCCCTACCGTAAGCCTAACGTTACAACCCTTTAAAGACCTCTTTGATAGTCTTTCCTAGGTGCTTACGCCAAAGCGATGGAGGTTTGATCTATTCTCAAGCCTATGGTAATCTATGTACTAGGACCGGTTAATGAGTGTTTATCTTCCATTTCCTATATTGTTATATTTCATTTATACACCTGAGAGAGATGTGAGTATCCAAACACCCCATGTGAGGTGCTAGTATGTAATTTCCGTGCTTGTTATGACTTTTGCGGGGCTTATATGTGTTGTGGACCATTTTGAATTAATGCTGAATGACCCCTAACTTATAAATTAATTGGCTAAAAGCACATTTGCTTGAGGACAAGCAAATAACAAGTGTAGGGATATTTGATAAGGTTTTAAAAGGTACCATTTTGAGGGGTCGTTTAAGTCCTTATTTGATCACTTTTGTATCCGTTATTGCTTAATATCGTTCCTTTTCACTTTTCAGGTCTCGTGAAGGCAAAATGCTGGAATGGCACTTATTTGGACAGAAAGGCGCGAATATATGAAGAAAATGGCCAAAGTCGAAATCAGACACTCACAGTCGCTGAATGTAGAAGGCGACGGCGTCAGGTGCTATGTGCGACGCCGTCGGAAAATTATTGTGACGGGTCAGAACTCAAAACTCGTGTTTTAAAGAGACGGCGTCTAGTTGTGAAAGAGTAGGCCGTCACTACTCAGACGGCCTAGATGCGATCCAGACGACGTCAGAAGCTGAAGAGGACGGCGTCACGGACATAAGGTGACGCCGTCGCAAGGTTAACGTGGCCAAGACGAAACCCTAATGGCGGCGACACGACGGCGTCACTAAACATAAGGTGACGCCGTCGCAATTGTAATCTTATATATAGAATCCGAATTTTTCAGTCTTTGTGTGGAGAGTCTTTGGAGTAAAAACCTAAAACCGAACCTAAGGTGTCTTGTACAGTATTTTAGGGTTTTTAACCCTATCTTACACCAAGATAAGTCTTTGCTTCATTAATTCAATTATGTCTTTGATTATTTGTGTGTATGCTTGCATGTTCTCCATGTCCGGCTAATTTATTTGTGTGTTTGCTTAGGAAGTATGAAACTTAATTATTAAATATTGATTGGTTGTTTCTTATCTTAGTTGATTAATGATCTAGTAATGCGATAGGTCATTCGTTGTGTACTTAATGCTTGATTCATCTTTGTGAACCTTAGAGTATGATTACCTGAGTGATTGTAGGCTAAAACATCCGAAGAGTGCCTTAGAGTAGGAGTCTATAATCTCTAAGTGGATTTGTAGACAAGACCCTTTGGTAAGTTCAAAGAGTTAGGGAGAAACGCATACCCTACAACTTTAGAAGCACAACGCAACTAGGAATAAGACGTGACACTCAACCATCAATAGGAGATAATTAAGGAGTAATACAAACTAAGTAAACACATCTTTAAACTATCATACGAGCACACATTAATTAGACATAGACTCCCACAACCTTAGTTTAGATAATTAGATAATAGTAGAAGTAATCGGTAGAAATACCAACCCCCCAAATCCAATACCCGAGATTCGTACCTTTCCATTTTCATAAAATATAAAAAGATAAAAAATAATCTTCCTCAACCTTAACCTTAGCGTAGTAACTCCCTACTAGCATTCCTATTCCCCTAGAGAATGATATCAATACCCGTGGCTTACCCTAATTAATACACTACAACGATTAGGTTCACTGCCTAGGGTGTTATAAAACTTGCTCGAAGAAAAGGAAGTTTCCTTGACCCCGAACGACGCGTGTAGCGTTATCAATATCGCTAAACCGTTTCCCAAGAAACGTATAATCATAAAACTAAATAAGATATACACAATCACTTCCTAATAAAGCTCATGTATATCCACACTAAATAAACTAAACACGGAATAAACACATCCGCAGAAACAGACTAAAAACTATTATACTTCAGCAGATTATGTCTTCAGCAGAATCCACTTCTCTTCAGTAGAAACACTTCGGCATTAAGTTCAGCATAATCCAGACTTCACATAATTCCCAACAATAACTGATAAACAGTATTGTTCATTAGTTCATGTTCATCGATATGTTCATCAGTTATGGTCACATTATTCATCAGTTTATCACTGATGAACAATACAAACTGATGAACAATACAAGCTGATGTACAATATTGTTCATCGGTTAGTGTTGTTCATCAGTTAATCATGTTCATCGAAATGTTCATCAGTTATGGTCACATTGTTCATCAGTTGGTTATTGTTCATCAGTTAATAAAAAGCAAAAAATAACAAAAGATGTATTGTGGTACACCAATTAGTGCATTTAAATGTACTTTTATAAGAAAAATATATTTTAAGAATTTTATCAAACACTTTGTTCATTAATAAAAGTGTTGTTCATCAATAAAAAGTGTTGTTTATCAATAAAAAGAGCTGCTCATTTGTTCATCAATAAAAAAATGTTATTCATCAATAACAAAAATTATAATGTTCATCAGTTGCCTAAAAAAATCACAATGTTCATCACTTATGGTCACAATGTTCATCAGTTGGTTGTTGTTCATCAGTTAGTTTGTTCATCAATTAGTTTTTGTTCATCAGTTAAAAAAAACTAAAAATAAAAAAAATAACAAAAGATGTATTGTGGTACACCAATTAGTGCATTTAAATGTATTTTTATAAGAAAAATCTCTTTTAGGCATTTTATCAAACACTTTGTGTGCACTAAATATGACTAGGACGTCATCTTTAACGTGTGATATCTCACTCATATCATATCGGATTTGAGTAATTCAAATTTCTGGGTAAAAAGTGGCCAAAAAGTTACAACTTTCGTGTTTTAAATTTTTCATAGTTCGGCTTTTAAACTAAACAAAACTAGAGCCGAAAATGCCACTTCATGAACATCAACAACCACTTAAAAAGTCAAAAAAAAAAGTTGCGATTCATATATTAAAATGCATACCAAATTAAAAAGGATTAAATTTTAAAAATTATGGTGAAATCGGTTTTTTGTAAAGTTTATCGTTTAAAAGTTATATGCTTTTGAAGTTTGAGGTGGAATTAAAAAACGAGTTAAATGACAAGAATACCCTTTGACTGAAAATATAATAAAAATGGTGGGAGGAAAGGTGATGAACACTTGTCACATTGTGAGTGGCTTTCTAGCCTTTTTAATTTTTCTTACTTTGCATAAGATCGCTACTCTACAGTTGATAAGTGATGCGATAGTGTCGTTGAAGACTTGAAGGGACGTAACGGGTCGAGTCAGTATGCGATTGGGAAGTTTATTGAGGAGAAGCATAAGAACCAGCTGTCTGTCAACTTTAAGAAAATGTTGTTGACTCAGCTGAAGAAGCTAGTTGCTAGTCACAAGTTAGTTAAGGTTAAAGCTTCTTACAAGCTTCCTTCAGCCGCTAAGCCGAAGCCCAAACCAGCCGCCAAGCCTAAGCCAGCTGCAAAACCGAAAATAGCTCCAGCTAAGCCTGCAGCAAAAACTAAACCAGCGGCAAAGACGGTTATGAAGAAAGCTCCGGAAAAGAAACCACCAAAGCAGGTTCAGTTAAGATGGTGGTGTTGATCAGGATGTTGGAGGTCTTCATGGTTCCTCTGTTGGTCAACCTTTGGCTGACGACATTCGGGCTGCTATTGACCTGGACCCTTTGCAGTTACAGGAACGTTATCTTCCGAGCTGGAAAGTGCTTAATGGGTCCCTTCTTGATAGCCCCTCGGACTGTCGTGAGGTTGTTAACTGACTTGCTCCGCCTAAACTCTTTGCTTCGCTTCGCAAAATGGACTACGACTGGCTGCTTTCAGAATTTAATATCTTATCGGCTCGCCAGCTGTATTTTGGTTCCGAAGTTCGGATGCGTGCGGAGCATGATCTTCGAGAGAGAAAACGGTTTTTTCTCATAGGTGTGATCGTCAGGCTAGTGAGATTGTTAGTCTGGAGTCTAGGTTGTCGCTGACGGAAGCTGAAGCTTTAGAAACACTTCGCCTCCATAATCGTGTGTCCCTTCTTGAAGTCACTGGGAAAGAGAATGAGGTCTTGCTTGCAAGAATCAAGGAACTTGAGTCTTGCATTGCTGATAATGATAGTGAGCTTGGGGAACTGTGGTATGCACACTCTTCTCTGGAGTCCCGCAATGTTGAACTCGCTAGACAGGTTTGTCCTTTTTTGATGTCTGTCTTTTCTTTGCTTTTCTTGCTTACTAAAAATTCTTGCTTTCAGGTGCAAGCTTTGGAGGGTGAATGTTCTGATCTTCGTTCTCGGATATTAGAGTTTGATCGCTTGAGAGAGCTTTTGTTAAGGTTGCTCTTTATCTGGAGGAGAAGCTCCATCCTTGCTTGCTTGCTGCCGTGTCAGTCCGCCGATGGCTTTTGTCTGAGGGTTTTAAATTTGCAGTATCCAAGTTTTGGGATTCGCCTGACTATCTGGGGAATTTGAGCGTGGCTTTCAGCCGTGCTATTGAGAAGGGAATACAAGATGGGCTTGTTGCCGGTCATCGTCATGGCACAGATGGCACGCAACTTTCTGATGTAGAGGCTTATAATACTTCTGCCGAGGCTGATTACAAGAATGTCGTTCAGAAGCTTTGTGATTTTCGATTTCCCTTATTGTCCTCTTTTGAGGTTCTTAAGGATTCGGGCATTAAAGATATTATGGGTTTGCTTCACCCTAAAGCTTCTGTTTCTGGCCCTTCTCCTGCTGTTGACTCTCGGTTTTGTTTGGAGCGGCTAATCGTTCATGTTCATCACCCCGGGAGTCCTGCCCTAGTAGGTGAGTCTTCCTTGTCAGCTCCCGTTAATGATTGCTTTGAAAGAGCTGGGAAAGTAAGGGAAGGTGCCCTTCATGACTGGTTAGCTCTTGCGGATACATGGTATTCCTGGATTAATCCTTTATATGTGAGAACTTTTACGGACACAGCTTGTATGTCCGGTTCCATTCAGGGTTCTACTGTAGCCACTACTGCATTGCCTATTCCTTCTTGTTCTGCCCCTCTTTCCGTATCCGATTATGAGGTGTCAAATGTGCTTGAACAAGGTGATAATGTTGGTGACACGAGTGGGGTGTTCTTGAGCAATCTGGGCGGGTCCTATTTCAGATTCTTTTGACCAAGTTTGATGTGGGCATTATTGTATTTTGCACAATATTTTTATTTTACCGGTTTTGTGGTCGTGAGAGCGCGACACTTTTGTTTGTAGACTGTGTCTATCATATGTACATTTTGTTTTTATAACTTTTTAGTTTTTGCTATTTTAATCTTCACACTGGGCTTATTATAATAGTCTTAGTTGAATACTTGTGGGTTATTCGCCCGATACTGGACTTGCAACATTTCTTACGTATCTTGAGTAAATTTTGAGGTTACTCAACCTTTTTTTATTCGGAATAACATTTCATGGGTCATGTCCAAATGTATGCGCGTCTTACTTACATGTATCACAACTTCTTTAAAGTAAAAAATGATCGATTAGAAAAAAAAATTAAGTAAAAGTTGGTGAAGGTAGCTAGGCTTCATCTTTTTCAATCATGATTATAAAAACATTACAATATAAAAGGATAAATTACGATATCAACCCTCCTATGCGGAGTCCGCGGGAGACAGGCTGCTTATATTTGATGTATATAACATCTCTTAAAATTGCATACATTCCATGTCCGTGGAATTGGGTTTTCTGCACGATCCTTTAGCTTGTATGACATAAAAAACAAAGAAAAAAAGAAGGAATGTTTCAATTTTTGAGAAGAGAAACTGATTCTTAATTGTTATGAAAACAACATAAACCAGCCACCCTCTCATACACAAGTCTAAACCAGTTATTGTCAAAGGTGATTATCCTTTGGTGAGTTTTAGAAATTTTCAAAAACTTGTTGGAAAGTTAATTTACTTGACTATTATCAGGCCTAACATTTCTTATGATATACATAAGTTAAGTCAAGCTATGCATGGTCCTTTACACTCTGATCTTAAACTTGCTTTTAGGGTACTTAGGTACCTTAAGAGTGCTCCTCGAAAGGGGGTGTTTTATAACAACGGAAGTGATTTTGGGTTAACTGCATATGTTGACTCTGATTGGGCTAAATGTACAGTTACCAGAAGATCTGTGACTGGGTTTGCATTTTTTCTAGGCAGCTGTCTTATGTCCTGGAAAAGTAAAAAGCAGTCTGTTTTGGCTAAATCTTCAGCTGAGGTTGAATATAGGGCTATGTCTAATGTTGCTTGTGAGTTGATTTGGATCTTGAAATTGTTGAAAAATCTTAGAGTATATTATACAGTTCCAGTTGATATGTTTTGTGATAGCAGTGCAGCTATGCAAATTGCTGCTAATCCAGTTCTTCACGAAAGAACAAAACACTTTGAAATTGATATATTCTTCAAAGTTTAAGGACTAAATGTGTAGTTGTTGAAGATCTTAAAGGGCTTAAGGTGGAAGAAGTCTAGAAGGAGCTATATAAGTTGGTTATCACCTCATTTGTCATTAATCAGTTTATTTTGAGTCTCTCTCTCTCTAGAAAACTAAAGATTTATGTCTTGTCTGTCTAGTATTGTTAGGTTACAATCTGTATTTGTATACTGTTAATCTCTTTTGTATTGTAAAGAAACACTTGATGATCTAACCATTGGGGAGGTTGGTTGGGTTAGATCATAATAAAACTTGTTTTGATTCTAATCTTGTCTTCAGACTGTAAAAGTTTTCAGAGACTATAGCAATGACGACCGTGCATATATCATAATTAAAATGACAGCCATTAACAACAAAATAGGGATGTATAGATCTGATACCTTATCTCATATTGTAACAAAAAACCCCATTACTAGAATCCAAAAATGAACACAAAGAAGGAAAGTAATTACGAATAGATAATCGGATTTCAATAAACCATAAGGTCACAAATATCAAATTAAAAACATACGCAAAGAATAGCAATTAACTCAACATTCTTAAAACATAACTATAAGATTAGACTACACCTTAACTAAAAAGCATAAAAAACAACAATAACATAATACAGTACCTAATAAGATGATAATAACTAAATAGCAACTTTTGGAAAGATGACACTAATTAAGCAGACCATTCTGAAATGCCATATTGAACACCACCGCATTCGCATTTTGGGTCAAGTCAGGCATATACATATACGACTGAGTGGGCTCCCTCCTAGCATTCTTCAAAGTAACTGTTATTTGAATCCTTCGACTCGGTCTAGTAGGGTAAACATCCACTTGATTAGTTTCCTTTGCCTCCACCTTGTACACGTGCGCCTCACGTCTCTCTGTCCATCCATAACTTGTTCTTTTTGGCATTGGTCTGGAATGTCTGAAGGCTCCAACACGGCGGTCATATCGACGGGAAAAGGGTGACGACATGACGGGTTATGGTGTGTGTTTGTTTGTTTGTTAAGCTACTTACAAATGGAGTCAATTGTATTGTAGTGATGAAATGAAACATGTCTTCCACTTTTCAGACAAGATTCTAGATTACTAGATATGTTATTTTAGGGTAGAATATGTTGTTAATTTTGTTGGGCTTGTAACTTCAGGCATTCACTAGGCTTACAAAAGAAGTCATTGTTGTATCTTGGTAAATTGTAAAAGTTTTTACTATTACTATTACTATATAGAGTAAATTACACGGATGGTCCCTGTGGTTTGCGTTGGCTTTAACTCTTGGTCCTTTGACTTTTTTTTGCACAAACAGTCACTAACTCTAAAACCCTTAACACTAAGAGTCCTTTGACCAAATGACGTCAGTTTTGACTGTTAAAGCAACTCACTTGCAAGGGTATAATTATCAATCTCCTATACTTCATTGTCTTCTTCTTACACCTATTTATATCTTTTTCTTTTTATATAAAGTTTTTAGCTCACCAATTTTCTCCATCTTTGATAAACTTGGTGCAAGTCATCCAAAAACACCCAACTACCGCCACCATTATTTATAACCATCAATTTTTCTGGCCACCTCCATCAAATTTCGATCACCTCAAGAAATTACAAATCTTCGCTTTTTTCCTAACATTAACCCACCAAGCCACCGCCATAGTTAACCCAAATCACCATCACCAGCATCCTTCCACCACCAAACCCTCGCCACCATCAATCCGCCAACAAACGCCCCATAAGAAACTGACTATTGAAATATATACGGCTTAATCTACTCATTCCAAATTGAGTAAATTACACCGTTCGTCCTTGTGGTTTGCGTTGACCGCAGGGTTTCATCCTTTGACCAAAAAAGTTGCACCGTCCATCCTTAAGTGTGAAACGTTATGCACCGTTCGTCCCTCCCTCTAACGGAGCCCACTAACGGTCGTTAAGTCTTGTTAAGCTGAGGGTATAATCGTCATTTCATAACCATAAGGACGAATGGTGCAAGGACGAACGGTGTAGTTTACACTTTTTGTCAATTTTCTTACGTTTTTGTCGTTTTTTCTTACGATTTACTCTGTTTTTTTACGTTTTCGTCAGTTTTTTTTACATTTTCGTTCATTTTCCTACGTTTTCGTCTATTTTTTTACGTTTCCTTAATTTGCAGTTTTGCAGTTTTTCCTTAATTTGCAGTTTTTCAGTTAATGTTGTAAATGCAAAACATTTAGCTTCACTGGTCTTGCAACTCTTGCAAACAAATTCATCGCAAAGAACCATGATAAATGGGTCTGCGCAAGTTTATTAATAAACATATTTGATATAATCATATGCAGCGTTATCATATCACTTTTATTTCTTCATGAATTTAAATAAGCCTTTCAATGTGTACGAATTTAAACTTGTATTTCTACACAACAAACTTCATAACAATGTTAACAATATAAACTTATTACAAAATTTACAAAATATAAACTTTGAAACAAAATTTAAACCGGCAGCGAAAACGTTTTCCGGTTACCACATATTTTCCGGCGACAACTAATTTTTCCGGCAACTTTTTCTTGCGAGAATAGCAGCAAGTGGGAGAACTAACAAAAAAAATACCAAAAATGTTAGATCTACGAAAAGAACATATAAATCTACTATTAAAATCATTAGATCTACAAAAAAATATCATTAGATCTTCAAAAAAAACGGTTCTATAAAAAAAATAAAAAGTATTCGGATCTATTAAAAAAAATCAAAAATATATTATGGATCTTTAAAAAATTAAAAAAATACGGATCTTTAAAAAAAATAAAAAAAAATTATGGATTTTTTAAAAAAATAAAAAAAAAATACGAATGATTTAGAAAAAATATAAATCTATAGAAAAAATACGGATCTTTAAAAAATAATTAGATCCAAAAAAAATTAATAGATCTACAAATAAAATCATTATATCTACAAAAAAATTCGTATCTTCAAAAAAAATTTAAAAAATAATTAGATCTACAAAAAAAACGGATCTATAGGAAAAAAAATTTAAAAATTACGAATCTTTATAAAAATTAAAAAAACTACGAATCTTTGAAAAAAAAATTAAAAACATGATAGATCTTTAAAAGAAATAGATCTATAAAAAAAATTAAGGATCTTTGAAAAAAATAATAGATCTAAACAATATGAATCTAAAAAAAAAAAAAAAAAAAAAATACGGGTGTATAGAAAAATACCAAAAACGTCGAGTGGTTGGGTGGTGGCGCGTCGGGTGGTTGCTGCTGTGTGGTGGCGGTGGTTGGGTGGTGTCGGCGGTTGGTGGCCGGAAATTATAGAGAGAGAGAGAGGAGAGGGTAAGGTGTGTGTTTTTATAGATAGAGAAAGTATGTGGCAAAAATGAAGAGGTGTGTGTGTGTTGTGGTATATATACACCGTTCGTCCTTTTGGTGTGGAAATGACGATTATACCCTCAGGTTAACAAGACTTAACGATCGTTAGTGGGCCCAGATGGATGGAGGGACGAACGGTGCATAACGTTTCACACTTAAGGACGAACGGTGCAACTTTTTTGGTCAAAGGACGAAACCCTGCAGTCAACGCAAACCACAAGGACGAACGGTGTAATTTACTCTTCCAAATACTCATTTAAAAAACAAAACCACGACACCACATCCAAGTTTTTCAGCAACCACCCACCGACATCGTAACATTCCGATGAACTTCCTCTTCCCATCTTGAGTCACTATAGCCAACCACCATCACCATCGTCAACAATTAGCAAAACAAAAAAGACAGTTCTAGATCTCAAGAAAACAATAAACCTACGTGTCTTGTCATTCTATATTCTCAGTTTCACCATAACAATGGGGTAGTCTAAAGATCATGCTATACCACAACATTAAAATTACACTTTAAAAGATTCCTTAACCTTTACAAATAATATCAGATTAATAACTATCAAAAAATAAAAACAATAAAGAAAAAGTCTTCTTTCCTAAAAACAATCATAAATCTTTTTCTAAATAAAGTCAAAATATAAAAATAAATTAAATTCAAACTATATACATTTGTAATAGATTATAGATGGTTAAATGCACAATAATTACATTTGCGGTGTACAAAAGATGTTTAATAAATGACTCGGTCATTTTATACTCTTTAGCAAGGTAAACTTATTAACTTCAAACACCATTGTTTAAAAAAGAACATACATTTGAAATAAAGGCTGATGAGTTTATATGATAAACTAATAATATAATATAGATCTAAAACCTCCATGGGTCATCATCATCATCACACACATACGAGGGTGGCGGCGACGGGAGGTTCGGTACTGGACTGATGGTTATGATTGTGTTTTATTGGTTGAAAATGATAGTGATAATAGGGGTTTGTCTACGGATTGATGGTGCTGGTGCTGGTAGTGGATATGATGGCGGACTGTTGATGGGATCGTTGAAAAAAGAATAGTTTGTTAAATAATGGTGGCTGGTGTGATCAGAGGTCTATGAGTGGCTGGTCAAATTATGGTTATTATGGTGTTGAAGTGGTGGTGGTGGTGGGATGATGGTTATAAGAGCATCAGGTGTGGGAATATCGTGGCTCGCCGTGAGCCTAGCCGGCACCTCGTCGTCGGCCGCCGCCACACCGGGGTGGCTCGCCGCTGCTCGTCGTCGAAGACAAAATCGTGAGGACGACGAGGTAATGTTCTGACACAAAGTGACTTATACCGTTGTTTTTTCAATATATATGTGTTAATGTGTGTGTGTGTGTGCAGAAAAGATGAAGAAGACAACAATTTTTTTTATTTTATTTTTTTTCCTCTCTTTTGGGCTGGGTTGGACTAATATTGGGGTGGTAATGTGATATGTTTTTATATATTGTTGTATAAGTTTTAATTGTTATTTTTTTTTTAAAAAAATTTAGAAAAAATGTTATTTATAACTTTTATAAAAAATGACTAGTAAAATGTTTAGGTTTCTTATTATTAGAGCACTCCCAACAATAACACCATAACACCAATAACACCGTCCACGTCAGCGTCACATCAGCTTTAACATTTAACATTAACATCCTCAAAAAACACCCACAACAATAACATCCCAATAACATCAATAACACCAATAACATTTCATATTTTCACTTTCAACCCCTAAACTAAAACAAACACTTCATTTTTTAAAACACATATCACATTTAACATTAAAACACCAAGTACATTAAACGTTAAACACGGATTACATTAAAAACTTAAAAAAAACGTACATTAAACGTTAAAGACGAATTAAATAAAACTACTAAAACTTAAAAAAACGAATCATCCGAGTCCCAACCATCAGAACTGGTTGGCGGAGAATAAAACTCCCCATTCATGTATCGACTCTCCATGATGTCGAAGAAGTTGTCATTGAGGTACTGAGCTTCTCGTGCTTCTTGCTCACGACGAGCAGCCTCTTCACGTGCCTGCTCTTCCATAATCTCCCTTACGGTTTCTTCATCTCGTTCCAGTTGCCGGAGGGAAGCCTCACTTAACCCGTTGGGGTGGTTTTGAAAATCCACCTGTGGATTGTTCACAGGTGAACTTGGAACAATTGGGAGGTACGGGATGTTTTCAAAACCCACCGGAAAGACATTTTCTGGAGGTGTAGAGTAAACATCGGGTTCCGGCAAGTGATTTGGAAAGGTGGTTTCCGGCAACTTTTCTGGGCTGGGGAATTGCTGAGAAAAATCTTTGCGAGACATTTTTTGTGTGTGAGTTGTGTGTTCTAAACAACTCTGGTAGAGTTGTTTATATAGGCAGAGTTGAATTTTGAAACTGAATAAATCCCGCTCATATTTGATTTTAAAATTTCAAATTTGAATTTGAATTTATCCCGCCCAGAATTGACCAGTATAATTTAAATTTGAATTTGAATAGGTGGAGGGGGTGTAAGTGAAAATTTATTTGAAATGGTTTAGGGGGGTGAAATGATTTTTTTTTTTTTTTTTTTAACGTGCGTTGGTAAACCAACGCTATGCCACCAACGCCCCAATAACGCGATGCTTCCAATGGTATAACGCCTAATAACGGCGTTATTAAGGCAATAACGGCGTTATGCCGTTACCTTTGTGACTGCTCTTAGTATGTGTTGTATTTTTTTTCATCGTATCATTTTTTTTACGTATCATTTTTTTCTTTTCTTATTATTATTGTGTTGTTAATGTATTTTAATTATTAATGAAATAAATTTAGTTTATATGAAAATTAAATAAAAAAAATAAAGTGGTAGTGGTGGGTCCCAAATGAAGAGGTTGAGGTTTGTTATGAGTGAGGAGGGGGTTTGTTGTGGTTAGTTGTAGAAAAATGGGATGCTGATGTGGCGCTGAGGTGGCACGACGACGAACCTAACCCTTGTTATGACACATGATGCTCTAATGAAAGTGTCTTTGTAGAGACCTCTCATCTCCTTTCAAAACGTCGTAGTAAACAACGTCATTTTCGGATGCTTTATAATGAAACGTCGTAATTTATAATGAAATTATGGTTATTACATTTGTCATAGTAAACAACGTCGTTTTCGGATGGTTTAAACGACGTCGTTCAGGAGGTTTGCGTATTTGTAACAAAATGAAATTTACAAAATATACCCTCAAACTATGAAACAAGTTACTAAAATTATCTGATAATTTTAACTATTTACGATTTTTATTTTTATATATAATAAATTATTTATCAAATATCTAACAAATTTCTAGCGATTTTTCATACAAAAATATACCGTTGAAGAGATCTTCAAATTGCGAACAAAATGAGCCCAATATTACATGGCTTTTGGCTTATGTACGATTTTATGAAAAATGTTTGAGTTTAATATATGTTTTTCTCTTAAAAAAAAAAAAAAAAACCCTAAAGTTTGTTTAAAATAGTTTTAATAAAAACAATTACGATAATTACCGTGCACTTTTAGCAATTTATGTTTTTTTTATAACAAACTTTATTTATCAAATATATAGTGCTTATATATATATAATATAGGGTAAAGTTAAAATAAAAAAACAAATATCCGTAAAAAGAATAAAAATATATTTTTTTTTAATTCTCAAAAAATTTCAAAAAAATTCCACAAGATCGGGTATGTTGGTGCATAAAAGTTTTGTGAAAACTTTTTTTATAAATTTGATTTTTGATACTTTTTTTTAATGCACAAAAAACGAATTTTTGTTAGGATTTATTAAATCCATTAGTTAAAGTGTCGGTCACCTCAAGTATATATACTCGTTAGAAAGCTCGTAGTCGTGGTCATTTAGTGATGATAAGTAGTTTACTTAGTAACACCGTGGAGGACGAACGGGTCTTTACCCACTGTATGCCTGATCCACAGCCTAAAGGAGGCGTCCTATGTTTGTACCTATAAATACCCTTTGCCCTCCAAAGCAAAGGGTTGGAGCTTTCATAATTCATTTTTCTTTGTCTCACTAAGCTTCCCATTCTCTCCCACCTTCTCTCTCTAAACCATAACCTACGCATAACCCTTTGTGCTTATGATGTGTTTGTGATAAACCAAGATGCTACAAATAGTATCAAGAGCCATGGTTTGATCATCCATCTCTCATGTTATTGGTTTGATAGTTATTGTTGGGTTAAGGTTTGGTTTTTACGCATATCTTTGTGCATACGCGTGGGTTTCGTATACAAGTTTTGGATAAGCTTAAAGCACTAAATTTTACACTTAAAAACTCAAGATTCTTATGGGTTAAGGTTTACTGAGTGTTATAATTTCAGTTTCTTGAAAGTTTCAAACTTTACGTGGTTTTATAAGCTTTTAAGCGTGTTTGATTTCGGGTGTACTTTCCTACGCGTAAGAGTGAAAAGTGGTTTGGATCATCAAGTCTTTAACTTTGTTGTTGTTCTGGTGTTTTTAAGGTTGTTTCATCATTATAATCTGCTTTACTAAACGGTTTTGGTCATAAAATTCGCGTTTGGTATTTTTGGTATTTCCTACGCATAAGAAAACCCTAATCTTACGCGTAAGGTGTTCTTCACGTGATCTTCAAATCTGGTGATTTACTCAGTGTTTTCTTGCTTGGATAAGCCTAAAAATACTTCGACTTTGGATATATTTTACACTGGTATAAGTGTAAAGGATTTTTGGTTAAAACCCTAACTTTACGCATAAGCATAAAAGCTTACGAGTAAAATCTTTACGCCTAAGCCTTTTTCTACGCATAAGCTTGTCTTACGCCTAAGGAAAACTTACGCATAAGGATCTTACTACTAAGCCTTAGTTTACGCCTAAACTTAAGCTTTTTTATCCTAAAAGTCTACGCGTAAGCTTTAGTCTACGCGTAAGCTATTTTCTACACTTAAGCTCTGTCTACGCATAAGCTAGTGTCTACGCCTAAGCTATTGTCTACGCGTAAACTTGCTGTCTATGCCTAAGTGTATAAGTTTTACGGTTTCTCTCTTGATTTTGTAAAATCCCGTGAAAGAATCTATTTCCCGGTTAAATCAAAGATTTGTAAAATCCCGTAGAGTTTAAACATATCTTCCGTTGCTGATGATGTGCAAGTTGCAGGTTCTGATACTCGTCCTCCCATGCTTGATAGAACCGACTATGAATCTTGGTCACAAAGAATCAGACTGTACTGCTTAGGAAAGGAAAATGGGGTTAACATCCTTAAGTCAATTGATGAAGGGCCATATCAAGTTGAGACTACCAGAGACATTCTGGAAACTACTGCTGATGGTTCTGTGATATTAGGACTGGATAGACCAAAGACATATGATAAGCTTACTGATAAGCAGAAGAAGAGATACGATGCAGACATCAGAGCTTCAAATATTATTCTCCAATGTCTACCTAAAGACATTTACAAGCTGATCAATCACAACACTGAAGCTAAGGCTGTTTGGGACAATGTTAAGATGCTTCTATCTGGTTCTGAACTGACTCAAGAAGATAGGGAGTCTCAGCTGTATGATGACTTTGAGAACTTCAAAATGATACCAGGGGAAAGTGTGACTGAATATCATGTCAGATTCCACAAGCTTGTGAATGATATGAGGAATATCAAGATGACAATGCAAAATATCCAGCTAAATTCAAAGTTGGTGAACAACATGAATCCCGAATGGCACAAATTTGTCACAGCAGTCAAGCTTAACAAAGGATTGAAGAACACCAACTATGAGCAAATGTATGCTTATTTGCTACAAAATGAGAAACATGCTGCATTTTAGCGAATGATCATGGAAAAGTTCAAGACCAATTCTGGAGAAGCAAGCTCTTCAAATGATTCAACTGCATTCTACACAAATGTAAGGATTACTACCAAAGCATCACAAGTCATACCCACTGGAAATGGTAACCACAAATTCATTCCTGATTATGGGTATAAGCCTCCTGATTCTAACGCAGTCATGGAACACTTTATCAATCAAGTGGCTCTTATGGTCAAGCAAAACTTGAATCTTACACCACACACCAACAATCATCTCAGAACTGCATCAAATCTTCAAAATCATGCTACTGTTAAAGATGGAAAGGTAGTGGTGCAAAATGTGCAAGGAAGACAGAATGCTTACCCTCCATACAATGAACATGGGAATGCTGGTGTTGGTGGTGGATATGTGGGAAATCAGAATCGTGGAAGGAACGTGGCTCAGGGTCAAGTAAAACCAATCAAGTGCTACAACTGTGGTGGAGAAGGGCACATCGCTAGGAACTGCACTCAACCAAAACGTCCTCAAAATGCAGAATACTTCAGGGACAAGATGTTGCTGGTTCAAGCACAAGATAATGGAGCAGTGTTGAATGAAGAGGAGTTGTTGTTCTTGACTGATGGGAATGCTAAGACATACGATGCTGATGTGGACGAACAACCTGTGCATGGTGCTGCTCAGAACAATCCCAATGCCTTTCAAGTTGCAGACTGTGATGCATTTGACTCAGACGTTGATGATGAACCATATGCACAAACTATCTTCATGGCTAATATCTCTCCAATGGTCTCTTCACCTCAACGGGCCAGTACCACCAAGGAATCCATCATATCAGAGGAACTTAAACTATACGATGTGGTTGATAAGCAAAAGATTCACCATGAAGTACAATCTACTGAAGTCATTGAATCAGATATTGAGAATATGGGAAATATCAATGTTGTCCCATATGAACAATATGTGAAGCAAGATGACAGTCTTATTGTACCAAGTGATGGATCTTCTGCAATTAACTATGAATGCATGCCTGATGAATTCACTGCATTTGTGCCTAATGATTCCTTGACCACTGAACTCAATACATATAAGGATCAAGTTGCCATATATGAACAGCGTGCTAAGTTTGAACTGACCACTCGTGAGCAGGAGATGGATATACAAATGCGTACACTTATCAGAAAAAGCAATTTTAGGGAAGAAGTATTAAAACAAGAGTTAAATTCCTTACAAGAAAAGCTTAATAAAACTGCTAAGCAAAAACAGGAACTTCAAGAAAATGTGAAAGTGCTTAAGCAGGAATTTAATGCTAAGGAATCAAAACTTTTAACTGAATTTTCCAACCTAAAAACTTTGAAAAACAAACTTGAAAACAAGTTGTACGTACAAGGAAATACCCTTCAGACTGCTCACATGATCACTAAGTATAGAGTCTTAAGCGATAAGCATAGTATCCCCATTGTAGAGGAACCCTATCCTGAGTATGGTAAAATAGCAAAAGCTGCTCAAAAGGTTGTCTATGATGGTAATGAGATCCTCAAGCCTAGACAAAAACCTTCATGCATTGAGTGCACTGAGGAAGATAGAAAATTAGAAGATGCCACTAAGGAAAAGTTGAATGATAAGCTTAAAGATCCCTGGTGCATTAAATATAACATCACTTTTAAATCTCATGATTACACTAAGGAAAATTGGATCTCCTTGAACAAGTTTAAGCCTCAAACCCTATTAACGCCTGAACAAGTGTTCTGGAAAAAGGACATGGATAAACAAAAAGCAGATAACCTTGTTGAAAAGAACCCCCCCTGTAGGAAATTGTCC
Organism: Chrysanthemum seticuspe; assembly: GCA_019973895.1. Classification (NCBI taxonomy): domain Eukaryota; kingdom Viridiplantae; phylum Streptophyta; class Magnoliopsida; order Asterales; family Asteraceae; genus Chrysanthemum; species Chrysanthemum seticuspe. The sequence goes on along the minus strand of BPTQ01005230.1, from coordinate 137,532 downwards.
CAAGAAACTGTGTATCCTCCAAACACACCAATGCATTTAGTGCCTAGAACACTTCCCACTAAGAGCAAGACCTTAATCAGCCTTTATGTAGTTTACCAACTATTTGTTGATTTTGAGAAAGCATGTAAAAAGAGAATCACACCTACTGGGATAACTGAAGGGGAAAGGGGTTTTGAGCAAACTAAAGAATGCTATTTAACTGAGGTCATTCCTTTCTTTAAACAATTAAAAGGTCAATTTGAGAGTCTTAAAAAGGGGATAAACACAGAGATTAAAGAAATGAAAAAGGAATTTGATGCAATGATAGTTGAGGTCAATAATTCTAAACGAGAACTCAAATATAATGAAATTGAAAGGAAGAATCTGCATATCTTAAATGAGAACTTGATTTCTCAATGTGTTGCCCAAGATGTGTTCTACACTGCTACAAATTCTTCTATTACTACATCTCAATTTCATGAATTATCTATTGCTTTGAAAGTTTCCCAAGATCGTGTCATTGATCTTGAAACAACAAATTCAAAACTGTATGAGAAAATAAAACAGGATGATCATGATAACCTAGTCAAACATTTTTCTAAATTAGAAGTTGAACATCTTGATTTGCAATTAAAATATCAACATCTCAAAGAAAATGTTAAAACCTCAAATATCAAGACATCCTCTGATGCTCCTGAGTTTGATGCAGTGTTTGAAATTAGCAAACGTGATTAACAATTCGAGCTCATTGTAACACGATCAAAAGATTAGAACCCAGATCTCACAACTAAAGGGAGAAAAGTATGATGTTACTGGTTCCCGAATGCCTCCACCTTTAGATTCTCAGAATTTTCGTCTTCAAAACATTATTGATAACTTGCAAAAGGAAAATGATTGTTTAAAAGCTGAAATTTCAAAGGTTAATGATCAAAACAAAGAGTTATATGATTCATTCAAAGTTAATCATGATAAACACATTAAAAAGATAACTTCTTTACTAAATGACATTGAGAATCTGAAGCGTGAGGTGAAAGGAAAATTGCCAATCCCTAATTGCAAATATTATGTTCCTAATGTTTCTACTTGTGATTTGTATGCCATCAATATGTTATATATTCCCCCGCCCATTAGGAATAATGAACTTGCACATAAAGCATATCTCTCATACCTTAAGGATAGTTTGAAGGGTCTCCGTGAGATAGTTGAAGATGAAAGAATAGAAAAACCTTTTGATAGCACCATAGCCTATGCCTGCATGGATGCTAAAAGATCTCAGGAACTCTTAGAGTACGTAATTGTCACAAGTCCGAAAGATAGTAATAGGCGAGATAGAATAGTTGCACCCAGTTCAATGCCTAAGGTTAAGAATGTGACTTTTAATGTGCATCACAAAACTTCAGATCCCAGCACCTCTAGACCACTAATGCAAAGTGTAGTATCAACAACTAATATTCCTGTTGTTCCTTCTACAGGAGTAATCAACAACACTAAAGTTAGCGGGTCAAAGCCTTCAGGCAATACAATGCGAAATAGGATCTTGCCAGCCAAAAGTGTTGAAGAAAAGAAAGTAGAAGAACACCCTAGGAAGAATAAGTTTGAGCTGAATAAAACGAATCGTGTTGATTCTAGTATTAGCTATAAGCGTACTGTAATTAATTCGAATTCTGCTACCTTTTGCAAAACATGTAAGGAATGTTTGATTTATGGTCTTAATCATGAATGCGTTGTGAATGAGGTGATAAATGTTGTTATTCCTCCAGTCAAAATTATAAAAAATGCTAAACAGGTTAGGGAGATCTGGAAGCCTAAAAGAAAAGGGTTAGTCATTATTGGAAGCCTACAGGAAGAAAATTTAGTAATGTGGGTTATCAATGGAAACCTACTGGCCGGAAATTCAAATTGAATGAATCTTGTCCTAAGATGTCTAGATCTATGCCATCTAAGAAATGGATGCCTACTGGTAGAATCATACCTTTAAGAGGTGCTCACACTGCAAATAGGTCCACTGCCACTACTAGTTTTGCATCCAATACTAATGAGGTCATATCTGTTATTTCTGATGTGGGTACTCCAATACTTTGTACTAACCAAACGGAACCCATTCGCCCATGGGGATCCAAATTATCCAGTCATCCATTCTTGTCTGTGTTCAAATGCAGGTCGTACAAATCGTCCTTTGGTATTTGGACTCAGGCTGCTCAAAGCATATGATTGGAGATCGCTCGCGGCTCATGAACTTCGTGAGTAAATTTATCAGGACTGTTAGATTCGGAAACGACCATTTTAGAGCAATTATGGGTTATGGAGATTGCGTAGTTGGTGATAGTGTAATTTCTCAGGTATATTATGTTGAAGGTCTTGGTCATAACTTGTTTTCTGTCGGTCAATTCTGTGATTCTGATCTAGAAGTGGCATTTAGAAAACATACTTGCTTCGTTAGAGAGCTTGATGGTGTGGAACTTTTAAGAGGAACACGTGGAACAAACTTATACACCATCTCTATCGAAGATATGATGAAGTCTTCTCCAATCTGCTTCCTATCAAAGGCCTCTAAAACAAAGTCATGGTTATGGCATCGACGTCTCAATCACTTGAACTTCAGAAACATAAATGATCTTTCTAGAAAGGACCTCGTCAGAGGCTTGCCCAGATTGAAGTATAAAAAGGATCATCTTTGTTCAACATGCCAACTAGGAAAGAGCAAGAAATATGCCCACAAACCCAAACCTGCAAACTCTGTTATGGAAGTTCTTCACACCCTTCATATGGATTTGTGCGGACCAATGAGAGTTCAAACGATAAATGGGAAGAAATATGTGTTAGTCGTTGTTGATGACTACTCATGGTTCACTTGGGTTAAGTTTTTTAGGACAAAGGATGAAACTCCCGACATCATCATCAAAATTGTTAAACAGTTGCAGGTCCGGCTTAATAAAACAGTCAGAATCATCCGCACAGATAACGGAACTGAGTTTGTCAACAAAGAGCTTAGTCAGTTCTATGAAAGCATTGGGATCAGCCATCAAAGAAGTGTTCCTCGCACTCCTCAACAGAACGGTGTAGTTGAAAGAAGAGATGTTAACGTATGATGGTGGCACTGCAATTTCAGCAAAGTACAAGGAAGTGTGGCAGTCTGTGGTTTGAACAACAGGATATTATATATGGAAAAATCGCAATTGCTGTGTGTTTGGGAAAAAGGTAGAAACGGCCACAAATTTATTTCATGAAATTCGGTTGATATCATACAAATGGATAGTTAGAAGGTCCAGTAAATACAAAGTAATCTGGGAACAATGGATTGCCGAGCCTGGTACGTGTATGCGGAGTGGCTAGGTGATCCTAGTTCATAGGTTTTCTGTTGGGCACTGGTGTGGTCTGCAATGGGTATTTGGCTGCTGCAGATTGACCTGTCTGAAGTTGGATGTTTGCGTGATGTGAGGGGTAAAATTTTAGTGTTAGTGTTGTTAGTTGTGGCATAAAAAGTTTCCTATTTCCTACTAGCATCTCGTTGGAGGATGGCTTCACTCCTGTCATTTTTGTTTCTGTGGTCAAGTTTTAGCCCTAAGTGGGGGTGGTCGTTAGGATTTAGAAAATCCAGTACTTAAAGTGTCGGTCACCTCAAGTATATGTACTCGTTAGAAAGCTCGTAGTCGTGGTCATTTAGTGTTAGTAAGTAGTTCATTAAGTAACACCGTGGAGGACGGGCGGGTCTTTACCCACTGTATGCCTGATCCACAGCCCATAGGAAGCGTGTCATGTTTGTACCTATAAATACCCTTTGCCTTCCAAGGCAAAGGGTTGGAGCTTTCATAATTCATTTTTCTTTGTCTCACTAAAGTTCTCATTCTTTCCCACTTTCTCTCTCTAAAACTATAAACCATACACCTAGTACTATGCTTATGATGTGATTGTGAAAACCAAGAGGTTACAATTGGTATCAGAGAGCCATGGTTTGATCATCCATCTTTTATGTTCTTGGTTTTATAGTTCTAGTTGGGTTACAACTTTTGTTTGTTTGAGTTTTATGCTTTACGTGTAGCTTTTGCGAATACACTTTTCATTTGCTTAAAGCTTTAGTTTTTACACCAAAAAAACTCAAGATTCTTATGGGTTAAGGTTCATTGAGTGTTAAAGTTTCAGTTTTTAGCAAAAAGTTTCAAACTTTACTTGTGTAGATTGATTTTTGTGCTTGGTTTGTTACGGGTGTCATATTCTACGCGTAAGATCAAAAAGGTGTTTGGATCATCAAGTTTCAAACTTTATTGTTGTTTTGGTGATTTTGAAGATGGTTCATCATTAAAATCTGGTTTACAAAACGTTGTTGGGCATAAAAATCAGTCTGGGTGTTTTTGGTACTTCTTACGCTTAGTAAAACCCTAGTTTTACGCGTAAGGATCTTCGTTTAAGCAGTTCTACGCCTAAGCTGTGTTCTACGCGTAAGGTTGTTCTTCGTTTGATCCTCGAAGCTGTTGGTCTACTCAATGTTTTCTTGCTTGGATAAGCCTGAAAACACTTCGACTTGTGGATATCTTTTACACTGGTTAAGTGTAAAGGATGTTTTGGGTAAAACCCTAGTTTTACGCATAAGCCTAATCGCTTACGAGTATACTCTTATGCACAAGCTATTCTTACGCATAAGATCATCTTACGCCTAAGGTAACTTTACGCATAAGGTTTATTCTGCTAAGCCTTAGTCTACGCCTAAGCTTAAGTTTCACCTCAAAGTCTACGCATAAGCTATACTTTCTCTTAAGTCATAGTCTACGCTTAAAGTAAGTTACGCATAAGAACCTTGGTCTACGCCTAAGCATTTGTGCAACGTATCTTTTGTGACTTGTTATTCCTTATTCCTTGGTGATACGTTTTACAGTTTTTCTTTTGATTTAGTAAAATCCCGTGAAAGAATCTATTTCCTGGTTAAATCAAAGAATTGTAAAATCCCGTAGAAATCATGTCTACAATCATTTCTTATGTTGCTGATGACGTTCAAGCTGCAGGATCCGATACTCGTCCTCCCATGCTTGACAGAATAGATTATGATTCAATGGCTCAAAGAATCAGATTATATTGCTTAGGAAAAGAGAATGGGGTCAACATCATTAAGTCAATTGATGAAGGACCATATCAAATTGGAACGACAAGAGACATACTTGAAACCGCAGTTGATGGTTCTGTTGTATTGGGATTGGATAGACCAACGATGTATGATGAGCTTGATGATAAGGAGAAGAAGAGATATGATACTGACATCAGGGCTTTAAACATTGTACTCCAAGGTTTACCTAAGGACATTCACAAGCTGGTCAATCACAACACTGAAGCTAAGGCGGTTTGGGATAATGTTAAGATGCTTATATCTGGTTCAGAACTGACTAAGGAAGATAGGGAGTCTCAGCTGTATGATGACTTTGAGAACTTCAAAATAATACAAGGGGAAAGTGTGACTGAATATTATGTCAGATTCTACAAGCTTGTGAATGATATGAGGAATATCAAAATGACAATGCCAAATATCTAGCTGAATTCAAAGTTTGTGAACAGCATGAATCCCGAATGGCACAAATTTTTCACTGCGGTCAAAATTAACAAAGAATTGAGGAACACCAATTATGAGCAACTGTATGCTTATTTGCTTCAAAATGAGAAACATGCTGCATTTGAGAGAATGATCATGGAAAAGTTCAATACCAATGCTGGAGATGCAAGCTCTTCTAATGATTCAACTGCATTCTACACGAATGTAGGAATTACTACCAAAGCATCACAAGTCATACCTACTGGAAATGGTAACCACAAACTCATTCCGGATCCAGGGTATAAGTCTCATGATTCAGACACATTTATTGAACACCTTGTCAATCAACTGGCTCTAATGGTTAAGCAAAACTTGAATTTCACCCCACACACCAACAACCACCTCAGAACTGCATCAAATCTTCACAATCATGCTACATTGAAAGAAGGAAAGATAGTGGTGCAAAACATGCAAGGAAGATAGAATGCATACCCTCCACACAATGAATATGGGAATGCTGGTGTTGGTGGTGCATATGTCGGTAATCAGAATCGTGGAAGGAACATGGCTCAGGGTCAAGGAAAGACTATCAAGTGTTACAACTATGGTGGAGAAGGGCACATAGCTAGGAACTGCACTCAACCAAAACGTCCTCAAAATGCAGAATACTTCAGGGACAAGATGTTACTTGTGCGAGCACAAGATAATGGGGCAGCGTTGGACGAGGAAGAGTTATTGTTTCTTGCTGAGGGAAATGCCAAAACGTATGATGCTGATGTGGACGACCAACCAATGCATGGTGTGACTCAGAACAATCCCAATGCCTTTTAAGTTGCAGAATGTGATGCATTTGACTCAGACGTTGATGATGAACCATATGTACAAACTATCTTTATGACTAATATCTCTCCAATGGTCTCTTCACCTCAACAAGCCAGCCCCTCCAAGGAATCCATCATATCAGACGTACTTAAACTTTATGATGTGGTTGATGAGCAAAAGATTCACCATAAAGTACAATCTACTGAAGTCTTTGAATCAGATATTGAAAATATGGGAAATAGCAATGTTGTCCCATATGATCAATATGTGAAGCAAGATGAAAGTCTCATTGTACCAAGTGATGAATCTTCTGCAGTTAACAATGAATGCATATCTGATGAATACTCTGCATATGTGCCTGATGACTCCTTGACCACTGAACTCAATACCTATAAGGATCAAGTTGCCATATATGAACAGCGTGCTAAGTTTGAACTGACCACTCGTGAGCAGGAGATGGATATCCAAATGCGTACACTTATTAGAAAAAATAATTTTAGGGAAGAAATATTAAAACAAGAGTTAAATTTCTTACAAGAAAAGCTTAATAAAACTACTAAAGAAAAACAAGAACTTCAAGAAAATATGAAAGTGCTTAAGCAGGAATTCAATGCTAAGGAATCAAAACTTTTAAATGAATTTTCCAACCTAAAAACTTTAAAGAACAAACTTGAAAACAAGTTGTACGTACAAGGAAACACCCTTCAGACTGCTCACATGATCACTAAGCATAGAGTCTTATGCGATAAGCATAGTATTCCCCTCGTAGAGGAACCCAATCCTGAGTATGGAAAAATAGCAAAGGCTGCTCAAAAGGTAGTCTATGATGGAAATGAGATTCTTAAGCCTAGACTAACGCCATCATGTATTGAATGCACCGAAGAAGATAGAGAATTAGATGATGCCTCTAGGGAGAAAATGGAAAAGAAATTAAAAGATCCTTGGTGTATAAAGTATAATATAACGTTTAAATCCCATGATTACACCAAGGAAAATTGGATTTCCTTGAACAAGTTTAAGCCTCAAACTCTATTAACGCCTGAACAAGTATTCTGGAAAAAGGATATGGATAAGCAAAAAGCAGATAATCTTGTTGAAAAGAATCCCCCTTGTAGGAAATTGCCTCCAACAATTATGTATCCTCCAAATACACCAATGCATTTAGTGCCTAGAACCATTCCCACTAATAGCAAGACCTTAATCAGCATGTATGTAGTTTACCAACTATTTGTTGATTTTGAGAAAACGTGTAAAAAGAGAATCATACCTACTGGGATAACTGAAGGAGAAAGGGGTTTTGAACTAACTAAATAACGCTATTTGACTGAATTCATGCCTTTTTTTCAAACAACTTAAAGAACAATTTGAGAGTCTTCAAAAGGGAGTGGATACTAAGATTAAAGAAATGAAAAGGATGTTTAACGATATGGAACATGAGGTCAGTATGCATGAACGTGAGCTTAAAATTAATGAGATTGAAAGAAAGAATCTGCACATCTTTAATGATAATCTGATTTCTCAATGTGTTGCTCAAGATGTGTTCTACACTGTTACAAATTCCTCTATTATTGCATCTCAATTTCATGAATTATCTGTTGCTTTGAAAGTTTCCCATGATCGTGTCATTGAGCTTGAAAACACAAATTCAAAATTGCATGATAAAATTGAACAGGATGATCATGATAACTTGGTCAAACATTATTCTAAATTGGAAGTTGAACATCTTGCTTTGCAATTAAAATATCAACATCTCAAAGAAAATGTTAAAACCTCAGATGTCAAGACATCCTCGGATGCTCCTGAGTTTGATGCAGTTTTTGAAATTAGCAAACGTGATGAACAAATTCGAGCTCATTGTAACACGATCAAAAGATTGAAAGCCCAAATTTCACAACTGAAAAGTGAAAAGAATGATGTGACTGGCTCCCGTATGCCTCCACCTTTAGATTCTCAGAATTTCCAACTTCAAAACATAATTGATAACTTGCAAAAGGAAAATGATTGTTTTAAAGCTGAAATTTCAAAGGTTAATGATCAAAACAAAGAGCTATGTGATTCAGTCAAAAATAATCATGACAAACACATTGAAAAGATAACATCTTTGCTTAACGATATTGAGAATCTGAAGCGTGAGGTGAAAGGAAAATTGCCAATCCCTAATTGCAAATATTCTGTTCCAAAGGTTTATGCGTGTGATAAGTATGCTATTAATATGTTGTATATTCCCCCTCCTCTTAGGAATAATGAAATTAAACATAAGGCATATCTCTCATACCTTAAGGATAGTTTAAAAGGTCTCCGTGTGATGGTTGAAGATGAAAGAATAGAAAAACCTTTTGATAATGCAATCACCTATGCCTGCATAGATGCCAAACGGTCTCAGGAACTCTTAGAATATGTAATTGTCACAAGTCCGAAACCTAGTAATAGGCGAGATAGAATAGTTGCACCAAGTTCTACGCCTAAAGTTAAGAATGTGACTTCTGATATACCTCATAATGTATCAGATCCCAGCACTTCTAGACCACTAAAGCAAAGAGTAGTATCACCAACTAATATTCTTGTCGTTCCTTCTACAGGAGTAATCAGCAACACTAAAGTTAGCGGGTCAAAGCCTTCAGGCAATACAATGTGAAATAGGATCTTGCCAACCAAAAGTGTTGAAGAAAAGAAAGTAGAAGAACATCCTAGGAAGAATAAGTTTGAGCTGAATAAAACGAATCGTGTTGATTCTAGTATTAGCTATAAGCGTACTGTAATTAATTCGAATTCTGCTACCTTTTGCAAAACATGTAAGGAATGTTTGATTTCTGGTCTTAATCATGAATGTGTTGTGAATTAGGTGATAAATGTTGTTATTCCTCCAGTCAAAATTATAAAAAAATGCTAAACAGGTTAGGGAGATCTGGAAGCCTAAAAGAAAAAGGGTTAGTCATTATTGGAAGCCTAAAGGAATAAAATTTAGTAATGTGGGTTATCAATGGAAACCTACTGGCCGGAAATTCAAATTGAATGAATCTTGTCCTAAGATGTCTAGATCTATGCCTTCTAAGAAATGGATGCCTACTAGTATAATCATACCTTTAAGAAGTTCTCACACTACAAATAGGTCCACTGCCACTACTAGTTTTGCATCCAATACTAATGAGGTCATATCTGCTATTTCTGATGTGGGTACTCCAATACTTTGTACTAACCAAACGGAACCCATTCGCTCATGGGGATCCAAATTATCCAGTCATCCATTCTTATCTGTGTTCAAATGCAGGTCGTACAACTCGTCCTTTGGTATTTGGACTCAGGCTGCTCAAAGCATATGACTGGAGATCGCTCGCGGCTCATGAACTTCGTGAGTAAATTTATCGGGACTGTTAGATTCGAAAACGACCATTTTGGAGCAATTATGGGTTATGGATATTGTGTAGTTGGTGATAGTGTAATTTCTCGGGTATATTATGTTGAAGGTCTTGGTCATAACTTTTTTTCTGTCGGTCAATTCTGTGATTCTGATCTAGAAGTGGCCTTTAGAAAACATACTTACTTCGTTAGAGAGCTTGATGGTGTGTAACTTTTAAGAGGAACACGTGGAACAAACTTATACACCATCTCTATCGAAGATATGATGAAGTCTTCTCCAATCTGCTTGCTATCAAAGGCCTCTAAAACAAAGTCATGGTTATGGCATCGACGTCTCAATCACTTGAACTTCAGAAACATAAATGATCTTTCTAGAAAGGACCTCGTCAGAGGCTTGCCCAGATTGAAGTATAAAAAGGATCATCTTTGTTCAGCATGCCAACTAGGAAAGAGCAAGAAATATGCCCACAAACCCAAACCTGCAAACTCTGTTATGGAAGTTCTTCACACCCTTCATATGGATTTGTGCGGACCAATGAGAGTTCAAACAATAAACGGGAAGAAATATGTGTTAGTCGTTGTTGATGACTACTCACGGTTCACTTGGGTTAAGTTTTTTAGGACAAAGGATGAAACTCCCGACATCATCATCAAAATTGTTAAACAGTTGCAGGTCCGGCTTAATAAAACAGTCAGAATCATCCGCACAGATAATGGAACTGAGTTTGTCAACAAAGAACTTAGTCAGTTCTATGAAAGCATTGGGATCAACCATCAAAGAAGTGTTTCTCGCACTCCTCAAAGATGAAATCGAACTCTTGTAGAAGCTGCAAGAACTATGCTTATATTCTCAAAGGTTCCAATGTTCCTCTGGGCAGAAGCCATTGCCACTGCTTGCTACACCCAAAATCGTTCCCTAATTCACACCTCTCATGGAAAAAATCCATACGAACTGGTCCACAATCGAAAACCTGATTTCTCTTTTCTTCGTATGTTCGGCTCTTTATGCTATCCAACGAATGATGGTCAAGACTTAGGTAAATTAAGAGCTAAGGCGGACATTGGAGTTTTTGTGGGCTTGCATCAAATAGGAAAGGTTACCGAATCTACAACAAAAGATCCCGAGATATCATGGAAACTATTCACGTCACGTTCGATGAGCTGTCTGAGCATATGGCTCCTGGACAATCCAGTTCTGGACCCGCACCTCAAACTCTATCAAGTAGTCCCATCAGTTCCTCTCTTGTACAGAATCACTTCCCAGCAGTTCCATATGTACCTCCATTTGAAGAAGATTTGAAGAAACTGTTTGATCCGATGTTTGATGAATACTATGAACCTCATGAGAATTACACCTCTTCAACATCAACAGTGGTGGCTTCTCAACCTATCATCACAGAGAATACATCTGTCTCAATGTCTCTATCTCCAGAAGCACCAGCTCCCGATCACTCATCTTCATCCTCAAACCCTCTATCATCGGTTGTACATCATGGAATTGGTAATTATGATGGAGATAACCCTTTTTTCTACTCTCGAAGATGCTCCGTTTGAAAACATTTTTGCCCCTGAAACAACACTTGAACCATCTTCATCAGGGGATCCAAACTCTGCTACCTCAGTTCCTCAACAACAACCACACGAACGCCTTAGAAAATGGACATGACCATCCATTGGACAACATCATTGGAAACCCTTCTCGTCCAGTATCCACTCGTAAACAACTTGCAACTGATGCCTTATGGTGCTTCTTCAACTCCATACTATCCAAGGTCGAACCAAAAGACGTTAAAACTGCCATGAATGAAGACAGTTGGTTCAATGCCAAGCAAGAAGAAATTCATGAGTTCGATCGACTAGATGTATGGGAATTAGTACATGCTCCTGACTGTGCTATGATCATTGCTCTAAAGTGGATCTTCAAAGTAAAACTTGATGAGCATGGTGATGTGTTAAAGAACAAGGCTCGATTGGTTGCAAAAGGATACCGTCAAGAGGAGGGTAGTGACTTTGAAGAATCATTTGCTCCAGTTGCACGTATCGAGGCAATCAGAATCTTCCTGGCTAACGCTGCAAGTAAGAACATGGTAGTCTATCAGATGGATGTGAAGACGGCTTTTCTTAATAGAGACCTTAAAGAAGTCGTATACGTCAGCCAGGCTAAAGGTTTCATGAATCCATAGCATCCTACTCATGTCTACCGCTTGAAAAAGGCCCTTTACGGTTTGAAGCAAGCTCCTAGAGCATGGTATGATACGCTATCGAAGTTTCTTCTATCTAATGGATTCAGCAAATGATCAGTTGATCCGACATTGTTCACCAGAAGGTCAGGCAAACACTTAATCCATGTCCAAATCTATGTTGATGACATTATCTTTGCCTCGACCGACCCCAATGAATGTGACTGATTTTCAAAGGAAATGGGATCCAAATTTCAAATGTCAATGATGGGACAAATGTCATTTTTCGTAGGATTACAAATTTCACAAAGTCCCGGAGACATTTTTATAAATCAATCTAAATACGCAAATGAAATTTTAAAGAAATTTGGATTTAACACCAGTGACCCTGTTGACACTCCTATGGTGGAGCGTACAAAACTGGATGAGGACCACTCAGGGATCATGGTAGATCAAACGAAATATCGTAGTATGACTGGATCCCTGATGTACCTCACAGCCAGTAGACCAGACATTTTGTTCGATGTATGCATGTGTGCTAGATACCAGGCTAAGCCTACCAAAAAGCATCTTGAAGCGGTTAAACGGGTCTTTCGGTATCTCCAAGGAACCATTAACATGGGACTTTGGTACCCGAAAGACACCGGTATGTCACTAACGGCCTATGCAGATGCTGACCATGCAGGATGTCAAGATACACGTCGAAGTACGTCAGGAGGTGCTCAATTTTTAGGCGATAAGCTTGTGAGCTGGTCTTCAAAGAAACAAATGAGCACTTCCAAATCCTCTACACAGGCTGAATACATAGCCATGTCATCTTGTTGTGCTCAAATCTTATGGATGAGATCCTAATTATCTGACTATGGCTTTGTATTCAACAAAGTTCCTCTGTACTGTGATAACAAAAGTGACATTGCTCTCTGCTGCAACAATGTTCAATAGTCTAGAGCAAAGCACATCGACATTCACCAACATTTCATCAGGGAACAAGTTGAAAACGGTGTGGTTGAACTATACTTCGTGAGGACTGAATATCAGTTAGCAGACATCTTCACCAAAGCTCTTTCTCGAGAACGTTTTGAGTTTATTCTTCCACGACTTGGCTTGAAGAGCTTTCAACCAGAAACACTCAAACGTCTTCAGGAGGAAGACGAGGAGTAAAGGTTTTCGTCTCTATCTATTCTTTGTACATATTTTTTCAAAAACCAAAATACAAAAATACAAAACCAACAAAAAGAAAATAGAAAAATATAAATTTTCAAAATCCATAAAAATTAGAAAACTTGAAAATTTTCAAAAAATTATTGTTATCTTATCATGTTTCTTTGAGTTCGATAACATCTACGGATCTTGATGTGTCACTCAAATAATGACACTGGTCTTTAGATGAAGTTCGATCGGAAATAAATTTTATTTTTTAATTTTTATTTAAAAAAAAACGAGATGGAGAAAAATGATGGTTTATTGTCATTTCAGACAGTAACCCGTTTTAAAAAGAAAGAACAGAGCCATGCTTAATCTTAAATTTTGAAACCTCGTGCTCTGATTCTAAAACCAAATGTTTGTCACCAAAAAGACAAATGTTTCTTTCCAACTATTTTTCCTTCTAATAAATTCTTTTGAAAAATATTTGTCATCTAATGAAAACAAAATTGCTTTGAAAATACCTCGGACTCTATTTTTGAAAATCATCCGTGCTTATCATTTGTCAAAATCTCTATCTTTCAATCAACAACTTCTGTCATTGACTGAGGGGGAGAATGATTTCAATCAAATCAAAAAAGAGTATGCTTCAAACAATTGGCACATAAACGAGAAAGGTCTACTTTTGGTTAATCAAAAAGAACAATGTTTTACAATGTTTTATACAATTGGTACAAGACCTTGGTTATTGTTAGGTTTTCAAAAGATACTCATGCATGTTTAAACAATGGAGTTTAAAGTCTCAAAATATAATCCTTATCAGTTAAAATGTTTTTCAAAAGCAAGTTACAATTTTTCTCAAAAGTTTTTAAAATTAATTTAAATCAATAGAGATCACAAATCTCAAAGGATTTGAAAATTGTGATCGGGGGAGAATTTGTGATTTAAATTGGACATAAACTGATAATTTGATAAGTGGTTTAGAAATATAACAACAAGCTCTCCTCCCTGCATGTGCCAAATGATTTCAAATTTTCCACGCACATGTTAAGGGGGAGCATCTATCTTAAACCAAAAAGTACTTAAACGTGTTTGATTTGTCTCAAAGTGCAGGTTCCTTCTAATATGTGCAAAACTCTTTCAAATCTCGATGCACATAATGAGGGGGAGCAATCTTATGAAAACCTCATCCTTCCCCAATATGCTTTATCTACTTGAATTGATCGGGAAGTGATGATGATCATTTTAGAAAAGGCTAATCAAAAGATTGGATCTTTCTTTCTCAATCTAAGATTTCAAAAGTCCTCTTGCCTCCATGTGCTAAAATAATTTCTAATACTTGAAGCACATGTTGAGGGGAAGCATTTCTAAAATATCAAAAAAACAATTAAGATACAAAAGGCTTTGATTATATATCACAAGTATCTTGATTGATTATTCAAATGGTTTTCAATTGGTTTCAAGGCGGAAGAACAATACCAAAAGACCGACCAATGTTACTTTATGCATGGAGATATAAGGATGATAAGGTTAGGTATTAGTTCTCACGATCCGCCAGAACCGGAGGGATCTACCCAGGGACAACCCACTAGATAGTGTAGAGTCCTTAGGAATATTGAAAAAAGGAGAAAAATGAGAATATGGGAAGAGTGCCGACTAAGATAGAGCTAGAACTGGAATTAACCCAACAAGGTTCTAGTAATGAAGTCTCGGTAAGCACTGAAGGGGTTGAAGAATGAAAAGGAAATGAAATGAGCAAAGGGTGAAAACAAATAGCCCTCCATTAATTCAACCTTAGGGCAGAAACAGGGTTCAATACATATGCTACTGGTGGTTACTAAGATAACGCTGGTATTGAAGACAAGACGTCATGGACCCAGTGACGCACTACACTAAACTTCCTAAGCTACTCAAGTTCCTCTTAAAAGGGCTTGTTTCATTTTCACGGGGAACCTACATAATCTATCGACTTTCTCTTAGGGATTGTTGATATTGAAGAAGGAGACCCTCTCCCTAGTCTCCGGCATAGGAACCAAATATGCACAATTGAGTATAGAGCCAAGAGATCATCAATAAATCTCATTAGGACGCATTATTAATGAAGACTTGCTATTTCACACAATGTGGAAAGTAAGAATATATTTTAAGGGTCCTACGCATTATCCTTGTGGTATTGCCAGAACATCCGAGTGATATGTAAAAGGATTCACGATGAAGATGGAAATCCTTCTAGAGCCAACATCAAATAAGCTCTTGGTGGGTGACATGTGAGATCTTACAAAAGATCAAGCTTGTGACAACTGGATAGAAACAATGGGGCGATTCAATCTTGAATCAACCTTGGTCCAGGAAATGGATTGACGGATACCTTTGAAAAACCGGTCGTTGTGCTTAAAAAATCCTTTTCGGTAGCACATCGACTGTGTATTAATGTTTCAAAATTAAAGGGTATTTATGATTGATTACTGATTTTCCATAAAACCTTCGCTGTATTGCAAAACACTTTCAATTAAGCAATACACGATTGTTTTCAAATCATTTTCATCAATCAGTGAATCTCAATTCGCTGGTTCACTCACTCCGTGTTGTCTTCTTTGAGATGTTCCGGTTTGAGAACGGCTAGAGAAGCTGCGAAACTCTGTCAAGGAAATTCTTCGGAATTATACCTGATCACAGGCAGTACTTGTACTGATCAACGGGGAACCGTGGGCCGTGTACCTCAATTCAACAAAAGTGATCAAAGATACTTCTGTGCACTTTATTGCTAACTGTTTTATGCAGGAACACCCGACGATTGCAGCTGATCAGAATTAAGGAGTCAATCCATTGACGCATGCTCACACATCGCTTTCACATCTAAAGAAATCATGATAAGTGCATACCTTCATCAATTGGTTCTGATATTTCATTAATCCATGCTTCTGCTACTCTGATACAAATATCATGAATCAACAAAAATCTTCCGCTACTCTGATGAGAAGATATCATGATCCAAAATGTGAGCATGTCGGTCCGAAAGTCACAACATCACATAATGGTGATACATCAAAAGGATGAGTCAGAGATTTGATGTGGCTGATGATCTCAAAACTGGCTCAAAACTCAACATCACGTGGATCAGTTAAAGACCTCCACTTGAAAGAACAAAACATGCGGAACATGAAGAATCAAAGACTACGAGCTACAGAACAAAAGAGCTTAATCAAATAAATCAAGAACAACAAAATGTTATATCAGTTTGTAATCAATGTAAGTTGAGGTGACCTCCCTTAGGGGGAGATTGTTAGGATTTATTAAATCCATTAGTTAAAGTGTCGGTCACCTCAAGTATATATACTCGTTAGAAAGCTCGTAGTCGTGGTCATTTAGTGATGATAAGTAGTTTACTTAGTAACACCATGGAGGACGGACGGGTCTTTACCCACTGTATGCCTGATCCACAGCCTAAAGGAGGCGTCCTATGTTTGTACCTATAAATACCCTTTGCCCTCCAAGGCAAAGGGTTGGAGCTTTCATAATTCATTTTTCTTTGTCTCACTAAGCTTCACATTCTCTCCCACCTTCTCTCTCTAAACCATAACCTACGCATAACCCTTTGCGCTTATGATGTGTTTGTGATAAACCAAGATGCTACAATTTTGATGCATAAAATTTTCAACTTGTTTTAATTAGATGCGCAATGTTATTTTGATGAAAAAAGTCAAAAAAAGTTGAGTGCAAAAACCAATTTTTGATGCACAAAAAAACGATTTAATGCGCAAACGTATTTTTCATAATTTTTTTCAGAAAAAATATCCACTTTTAGAAAAAAGTTTTTCACAAATTTTTCATGCACCATCATACCTAGGGGTGAGCACAAAAACCGAAAAACCGAATCGAAACCGAAAAAACCGAAAAAGCCGAACCGAAAAAACCACCCCATTTGACAAACCAATGGTGGTGGTTTTGAATTTTATAAAAACCGAATGTTTGGGGCGGTTTTTGGTTTCATAAGAAAACCGAACCGAGAAAACCGCCCCGTCCCACCTTTATATATGTTTTTATATAATTTTATCAATATAAAAGATTTGCTATTTAATTTTAAAGATTTAAGTATACAACTTTATCTATTAAAAAAAATTGTGTTGTTTATTATCTATACATTAAAATTCATTTTATTAATAGATATTATATCTTTGTTTTCGAACAATAGTGTTCTTTGAAAATTTCCTCTACAATTCTCGTAAGCGAATGAAAAGTGCAAAGCCGCAAAGACGTGCATTTTATATTTTAGATTGATGTTTGGTTGTTTTGTACATTTTATCGAAGCTTTGGATTGCTAGAAAATATGCTATTATCGATATTTGTTTAAATATTTTTGCTTGAAAACTTGGAATTGTAAACTTCATATAAGATTAAAACTTGCTTGTTTTCAAGTAAGAAAAAACCGAATAAAAACCGAAACCAAACCGATTCAATGTCAAAAACCGAAAAACCGAAACCGAAAAAACCGAAACCAAATGGTTTGTAGTTTTCAAAAACCGAAATATACGGTTCGGTTTTTGGTTTTACCATAAAACCGCCCCACCCCGCACCATGCTCACCCCTAATCATACCCGATCTTGTGGAATGTTTTGGGAATTTTTCGAGAACTTTTTTTGAAAAAAAATCTTTTTATCTTTTTACGGATATTTTTCTTTTTATTTGATATTTATCATATATATATATATATATATATATATATATATATATATATATATATATATATTATATATATATATATATATATATATATATATATATATATTATATATATATATTTATTATATATATATATATATATATATATATATATATATATATATATATATATATATATATATATATATATATATATATATATATATATATATATATATATATATATATATATATATATATATATATGTATATATATATACACGCCATTGAAAAGGTGTTGAAATAGCGAACAAAACGAGTCCAATATTGCAGTGCTTTTGACGTATGTATGATTTTATAAAAATGTTAAACTTTAATATATTTTTTTAGAAATAATAATAATAATAGTAATAATAATAATAATAATAATAAATCTTATGAATTTTTAATAAAGTGATGTTCATAATAATAATAATAATAATAATAATAATAGTAATAATAATAATAATAATAACTTCTGGACCTTCCTTTGATGATGCCCTGCATAATTTTAATGCGAAAATAGAAACTGCACTTTTGGACAACCCAGGTGAGATCGTTGCCCCCAAACTCATAAAGAAATTGGCAGATATACATTTCACACGTGTCACAAAATGGCCGAATCCACCTTTTGCTTATCTACTCGACAGATGGCCCTATGGAGATCGCAAAAAGAAGACCACACTTCTGACTGGCTTAGGGTGGTTCCGATTTCTGGGTTTGGCCAGGCCATGAATGCTAGAACTTACCGATGTGAGTTATGCTACCGGTTAGGTATCCCCCTTTTTTCTGCTCAGATGCCATGCTCAACTTGTTCCAAAGTATTTGCTGGAGACATCTATGGAGATCACGCGGTGTCCTGTGTTGGTGTCATTGGTATTAAACACCGGCACAATATGGTGCGCGATACCCTTGTCGACATATGCTCTCGATCTGGGATCTCGGCTCGTAAAGAGGTTGATATTGGGCTTTGTGGTGATAGGGACAAATCCTTACGACCAGCTGATATGTTGCTCTACTCTTGAGATGGTGGGCATGATACATGTGTCGATTTAACAGGATCGTCTCCCTTGACACAAACTAATATGGTTGATGATGGCCATATTCCACGAGTTAATTGAGGACAACATGGAAGTCTTCATGGATGATTTCTCGGTGTTTGGAAATTCCTTCGACCTTTGTCTTTCCAACCTTAGGAAGATGTTGAAACGGTGCGAGGAAACTAATTTGGTCTTAAATTGGGAAAAATGTCATTTCATGGTAAAAGAAGGAATTGTCTTAGGGCATAAAGTCTCGGGAAATGGAATTGAGGTCGATAGAGCAAAAATCGAAGCAATTTCCAAACTCCCCTATCCTACCACCATTAAAGCCATTCGCAGCTTTCTTGGTCATGCAGGTTTTTATCGAAGGTTTATTAAAGACTTCTCGAAAATTTCCCGGCCAATGACACAACTCCTTGTTAAGGATGCCCCTTTTGATTTTTCTGGAGAATGCAAGGAAGCATTTAACCGACTAAAGAAGGATCTTACTCAGGCGCCTATAATGGTCACCCCTGATTGGTCTCAGCCATTCGAAATCATGTGTGACGCTAGTGATTATGCTGTCGGCGCTGTGCTCGGCCAATGGAAGGAGAAGCATTTTCAACCAATCTACTATGCTAGCAAAACCATGAATGTAGCGCAAGAGAATTACACGACCACTGAGAAAGAACTTTTAGCCATTGTTTTTGCCTTCGACAAGTTTAGGCAATATCTCGTTCTCTCTAAAACTGTCGTCTTCACCGATCACTCCGCCTTACGCTACTTGTTTTCAAAACAAGATGCTAAACCCCGCCTTATTAGGTGGATCCTATTACTTCAAGAATTCGACATTGAAATTCGAGATAAAAAGGGGGCTGAAAATCTCGCTGCTAATCATCTATCACGCTTGGAGAACCCTGATCTTGAGAAGTTAGATCATACCGAGATTCACGACTCTTTTCCCGAGGAACGGCTAATGGCGATTAAGGAAATTGAGCCATGGTATGCGGATTATGCTAACTACCTGTCCAGTAGGGTTTTGCCAAATTACATGACCAAGCAAGATAAAAAGAAGTTCTTCACTACGCTAAAACATTACTTCTGGGATGAACCCTTCCTATTCCGCATATGTCCCGATCAAATCATTCAACGTTGCGTGGCCGGTAGAGAGATTGATCGAGTTCTGAAAGAATGTCATGCGGGACCATCTGGAGGACATCACGGTGTGAATATCACGGCACGAAAGGTTTTCGACGCCGGATTCTATTGGCCTACTGTTTTTCGAGACGTTAAGAGATTAGTTCAAACGTGTGATGCATGCCAACGATCAGGAAATATCTCGCGACGGGATGAGTCACCTCAGAACTATATCCAAGTCTGCGAAATATTTGACGTTTGGGGAATAGACTTCATGGGACCTTTTCCATCTTCCGGAGGAAATGAATACATTCTCGTAGCTATCGATTATGTATCCAAATGGGTAGAGGCTCAAGCCCTTAGAACTAATGATGCGAGGGTAGTTATCCACTTTCTTAAAAAGCTCTTCGCACGATTCGGGATTCCCAAAGCATTAATTAGTGATAGAGGGACTCACTTTTGCAATGCTCAAATGGAAAAGGTGATGAAGAAGTATGGCGTCCCACATAGATTTTCTACTGCATATCATCCTCAGACAAATGGACAAGTAGAAAACACAAATAGGGCATTAAAGCGGATACTTGAAAAAACGGTCCACCAAAATAGGAAAGATTGGGCATTCAAACTGGATGAGGCACTCTGGGCATTTAGAACTGCTTACAAAACACCTATCGGAACAACCCCTTTTCGCCTGGTATACGGAAAGGCGTGCCACCTCCCTATCGAACTTGAGCAGAAAGCATATTGGGCACTTAAGGCCTGTAATATGGATTATTCTGAAGCAGGGTCAAATCGGTTCTTACAGCTTCAAGAATTGGATGAACTAAGGCTGGAAGCGTATGAATCATCAATCACCTACAAAGAAAGGGCAAAAAGATGGCATGACCAACGAATAAAGAATCCTAAAGAGTTTTTGGAAGGAGATAAGGTGCTCTTGTATAATTCAAGACTAAGATTATTCCCGGGAAAACTAAAATCCAGATGGTATGGACCCTTTTCAGTAAGAAAGCAGATGAGCAATGGGGCGGTGGTGCTACTTGACCATGATGGAAGAGAATTCACCGTTAATGGACAACGGGTGAAGCATTATCAATTGGATAATATTGAAATGGTGAACGATGAGGATATTGTTTTAGAAGAAGACGGCGGTAACGCAGCAACGTAGGAGCACGACTACGAGTCTAGCTACAAGACTCTTAAATAAAGAAAAGCGCTTCGTGGGAGGCAACCCATGCTTAATTGTTTGCTTGTTAGTGTCATATATCTTTTATTAATTGTTTATCCTCATGTTTAAATTTGTAAAAATATTTTATTTTGTTTTTAACCTTGTCTTAATTGCATATAAAGTATTTTACATAAGGGATAAGTGTAGGGAGGATTACACACGTTTTCAAAAGAAACGTAAACATGAGAATAACAATTAACTAAAAAATATATATGTTTGTTTGTTCGAGTCAAATGCTTGTATCGAGTCATAATGTATGTTTTTGCAGAAATTATTCCAGATTATAAAGATGTAAATTTTCCAGAATTTTTTTTTCAGAAAATCGCAGAACAGTTTTTGTCAGGATAACCTGACGGCGTCAGGATTGCAACCTGACGGCGTCAGGAAGGAGTAAAAACATCAGATCACTTTTTCTCGTTTTCTGAGCTACTTATAAATTTTTGGAATTTTCCAGGTCTTAATTTTCTTAGAAATTCTGTAAACATCCATTCCACAAGCATTATATCCTAGTTTTAATCGAGTCTTATATATTTTATTACCGCTGATTTTACGCGAAGGTTTCGTTTGTTTTGTTCAAGTGTGCAGGTTTAGTTTTATCAAGAAGAAGTTATACAAGATTGGAAGGAGCTTTTCACGCAATAATTCTTCTTGGAAAGGATTTAACCACCACTTTACACGGATCCTACCGAGCTAATCAGGGGAGTATTAGTTTCTTTCATTTTTGATTACCTTCTTTTATCATAACTTTGATACTTTCGGGGAACATTGGGGACAATGTTCAGTGTAAGTGTGGGGAGGGAAAATAAAACGGGAACTTTGAAACTATGCTTATCCTTGATTATTTGCTTTGTCCAATTGTGATTGTGTAATAAACCATGAGAAAATGTCGGTTAGGGTAATTTTGTCACCAAATTTAAAATTTTTCATGACATATAGGAGTGGGCCATTAGTCTTAACAAAAGCGTCTCACGGATAGGAAGTTATATGACTAGCACAAAAACCCTTTACCACCCAAATTCCACCCAAAATGTGAGGATCGCCCTTAGATTAGTAGGAATTAAAAACATTCATCTTCAATGCTTAGAGTGTGAACCGGTAGTATATTAGATTCTAGAACTTGTTTTGTGATGCATTTCGAGATCGCAAGTGAGACTACACTTGTGTAGTTAGGAATAACTAAATGATAAGAGGCATTAGGATAACCTTTGTTTGATACCCGTAATATAATTACTTCTTCCACATCGGTTGAGTAATTCCCCCACACCCTTTGCGTTGTACTCATCTTTAGTACACGATACCCCTAGTTAACCCCTCAGAGCCTATCCTTTTCGCGGTTCTCGTGATGTTTCGGTTTTTCCGGAATATCAATGAAGAGCATTGTTTACACCCCACCCCCAAATATACACCCAAATCGCCTTAGCCTACCCCTTATGCACTCACTTTTAGTGCAAATGTTTGTTATCACCCTAAACCCTTAGTTCAATTATCTGGTTGCTTGCATGAGTTGCTAAGTCGAGTCATATCCATTGTATACAGTTTTGGGACGATTGGGATTCATGGGAAAAGTTAAAGTTTATGAAATGACGGGAAGGGAACGGTAAATTCAAATTCCCTTTGTTTGCGTAATAATGTACCCCAAGTGTTTTGATCTTTTCAATTCATGTCAAATTAGTGTTAGAGTAATGAAAACTCAAGTGTAGGGATGTGCCTATAAATCCCTATCATTTTGATGTTACCGTAGAGGATGGTAGAGTAAAAGTGTATGAAAAAAAAAAAAAAAAACGGGCTACCATCCTACATCTATCCTTTAAATTTATGTTTGTTTATTTCCGTTACCTAGAGTTTTAGAGTGTCGAGTCTTGGCTTAGCAACGCCATTCTTCGTATGCATTTAACATAGAGATTTTTGACTTGCCACCACTAAATAGCCTATCCCACCAAACCCTTGTTTCCCTACCATAAGCCTAACATTACAACCCTTTAAAAGACCTCTTTGATAGTCTTTCCTAGGTGCTTACGCCAAAGCGATGGAGGTTTGATCTATTCTCAAGCCTATGGTAATCTACGTACTAGGACCGGTTAATGAGTGTTTATCTTCCATTTCCTATTTGTTATATTTCATATATACACCCGAGAGAGATGTGAGTATCCAAACACCCCATGTAAGGTGCTAGTATGTAATTTCCGTGCTTGCTATGACTTTTGCGGGGCTTATATGTGTTGTGGACCGTTTTAAATCAATGCTTCATGACCCCTAACTTATAAATTAATTGGCTAAAAGCACATTTGCTTGAGGACAAGCAAATAACAAGTGTATGGATATTTGATAAGGTTTTAAAAGGTACCATTTTGAGGGGTCGTTTAAGTCCTTATTTGATCACTTTTGTATCCGTTATTGCTTAATATCGTTTCTTTTCACTTTTTAGGTCTCTTGAAGGCAAAATGCTGGAATGGCACTTATTTGGACGAAAAGGCGCGAATATACGAAGAAAATGGCCAAAGTCAGAATCGAGACACTCAAAGCTGCTGAAAACAGAAGGCGACGGCGTCAGGTGTTAATTGCGACGCCGTCGGAGGATTTTTGTGACGATACAGAAGCCAAAAACCTTATTTTCAAGTAACGATGTCAGGCTTTAAAAGAGTAGGCCGTCGCTACTCAGACGGCCTAGATGCAACCCAGACGACGTCAGAAGCTGAAGAGGACGGCGTCACAGACATAAGGTGACGCCGTCGCAAGGTTAACGTGGCCAAGACGAAACCCTAATGACGGCGACACGACGGCGTCACAAAACATAAGGTGACGCCGTCGCATATGTAATATTATATATAGAATCCGAATTTTTCAGTTTTAAGAGAGTCTTGTGTGGAGTAAAAACCTAAAACCGAACCAAGGGTGTCTTGTACAGTATTTTAGGGTTCCAAACCCTATCTTACATCAAGATAAGTATTTACTTCATCAATTTAATTATGTCTTTGATTATTTGTGTGTATGCTTGCATGTTCTCCATGTCCGGCTAATTTATTTGTGTGTTTGCTTAGGGAATATGAAACTTAATTATTAAATATTGATTGGTTGTTTCTTATCTTAGTTGATTAATGATCTAGTAATGCGATAGGTCATTCGTTGTGTACTTAATGCTTGATTCATCTTTGTGAACCTTAGAATATAATTACCTGAGTAGTTGTAAGCTAAACCATCCAAAGAGTGCCTTAGAGTAAGAGTTTATTATCCCTAGTGGGTTTTGTAGACGAGACCCTTTGGTAAGTTCAAAGAGTTAGGGAGAAACGCATACCCTACAACTTTAGACACACAACGCAACTAAGAATAAGGACGTGACAACTCAACCATCAATAGGAGATAATTAAGGAGTAGTAAAACCTAAGTAAACACATCTTTAAACTATCATACGAGCACACATTAATTAGACATAGACTACCACCACCTTAGTTTAGATAATTAGATAATAGTAGAGTAATCGGTAGAAATACCAACCCCCCAAATCCAATACTCGAGATTCGTACTTTTCAATTTCCTAAAAAAAAACATAAAAAAAGATAAAAAAATAATCTTCCTCAACCTTAACCTTAGCGTAGTAACTTCTCACTAGCATTCCTATTCCCCTAGAGAACGATATCAATACCCGTGGCTTACCCTAATTACTACACTACAACGATTGGCTTACCCTAATTACTACACTACAACGATTAGGTGCATTGCCTAGGGTGTTATAAAACTTGCTCGAAGAAAAGGAAGTTTCCTTGACCCCGAACACGCTGTGTAAGCGTATCAACACACTTGCCGGAGGTCTTTCTGGAAGCAGTTTCCTTACTCTTGGGTTTACCCTAGAGTAGGGGTAGGGTCTGTCTACATTCTACCTCCCCCATACCATGCCCCTGCGAGATTGGGGTTATTGTCGTTGTCGTTGTCGTTGTTGTTGTTGTTGTTGTTGTTGTTGTTGTTGTTGTTGCGACTATAGGCCATTGTTAGTTACTTCAACCTCATACCTTCATAATATACGAGCTACCGCCTTTGTATTTCCACAATGTCACGTGGATAATGTATAATTTTTATATGAGTTAATTTGTTATTCCTTAAAAAATTTATTTAAAACTAGAATATTTGCTATCCGTAAAGCTATTGTATTGTAAAATATAGAACTGAAAAACATTTTGCTGAAAATATCTGGATTTTTGTGTTATATGTGTACTAGTTATAATACCCGTGCACACACGGGGTTTTGACAAAAAAAATTATTCTGTATTAATACTAAATATTGTGTCTTTAAAGGTAATTGCATATAATAATATAGTTATAAGTTTCGTGCATACACGAAGTTTACACATAAATCAAATTTATTTTAACATTTTAGTTCAATATATACACATATAAGAATTTGCCCATGAATATTGTGATATAAGTCAACTAATACTTATGCACGAGTTTTTTATTATGCATTAATATCAATTAGAATTTAGTAAAATATTTGTAAAAATTTCTCAATATTTTATTTTATTTAGCTGAAAAAGATGTTGATGTTGTTATTTAAATTTCACTACTGATATTATGTTGTACACATGATGCAAGTTTAATAGCACATAATGAGCGTTAATAAAGTTAAATTATATTCCTTAAAGTTTTTTAAAAATGTTTCTCTAAATATCCTTATATAAATAAATAAGAATTAAATGAGTCATTGTTATATGTATAATCGCGTATATTTATTTTTATATTAAAGTAACCCGTGCTTACAATTTGATAATTATATTCTCGTTTTCAGTAATTTAGCCGTATTTAAAATGTAAACTCGTGTCCACATAAGTTAAACTTTTAAAAATGAAATAAGTGAGTGCTTATTGAACGTAAAAAGTAAAAAAATTGATACTTATAATCTTATGCAAATTTATATGTTGTGTTATTTTAAAACAACATATACATTGTGTTTTTTAAAATATAAAATATAAAGGGTATAAGTATAAGGGGGTATTTGTATATAATCCAAAGTTATTAAAAAACATGAAGGCTTATAATATTACATTTAACTCTATATAATTTTTAAAAATTCAACTACTAAAGTTTTATTAATTACCTCCTTTTTTTAAAGTTTTTGTTTTCACAAATTTGACAACCTATATTTTTATGTGTTTTTTCTATCAATTAAAATTTTCCACAAAATTTATTAAAGTTTGACCAAAATCAATTTAATTTTGACTTTTATTAACCAATCACATCACACGATTTTGCTTACGTGGCGAAATCGAGCTCTCCTATTGGCCCAATTGTTTTTTCAATAAGAATGAATAGACAAAATCACTTCGAAATGATGTAATTCCTTTATTATATAAAAGATGACCCTTGAGTCTCATAAATAATGATCAATATAAATTGGGGCATTTACATACATCCCCACTCAAACTTCAATAATTACATATTTCCCCAAAGCATGTTTTAATAGCATTGTACATCATGCATTAGAAACTTGTGTTTTGAAGAAATATGTAATTTTTGAAGTTTCCTTAGGTATATATGAAATTCCCCCATATAAATTTGTATATTTGGTCATTACGAACAATTGGTACATTGTGTAGTAGGCACCTATGATGCAATTTAATGGTACTTCACTTGGATACCCACACTTATAAAAGCATATTCATGATCACAACGCATCTCTTTAGGCGTTAACTATATTCTATATATGACTTAGGAATCATGTGATGCATTTCTTAGGCACATACGACAATCATTTATCACATCACTTAGGCACTAATATGATAGGTTTGGGAGTGCATCATTTACGTTAATCTTTTTTACCACATACAAGTAATTACCGTTACTCACCTTATTTATTTGATTTGCAAGTTCCGTAATCAAGTAGTTAGCTTTTCCTCCCTATACACATAAGGTTCATATATATGTAACAACCCGTAAATTTTTATAAGGCAAAATGACTATTTTGCTTTTTGATTTCTTAAAAATTGATCTTGACTTTGACTTTAACTATAACGAGAAAACAATTACTGTAACCGGTAGTAACTTGTAATTTTCCAAGTTAAATAATTCACTCTTCTTCGAATTATCACTCTTTGAACGTTTTTGTTAACCTTTGTCTATTTAACGAAAAGTTATTTGGCAAAACGTGAAAACCGCACAAAACGCATACCGACACAAAGGTAAACACAATAAATAATTTAATTTAAATTACTTTTATAAGTAATCTCAAAAGTTTAATCGTGTGAATTTTCCTCATGACCAACACAAGACTAGGATGGGTTCATGTGTTCAAAATACTCAACTATCACCAATAGTCATATTTTTTATAAACTATTACCACTTTATTATGTTTACGTAGACATGTTACTTTTTACGTAAGACACGTACTCAAACATAAGTTATTAGGTTTTAATAAAATAAGCGCATTCCGTTAGACTTATCATACTTTTAATATAAATAGTTGGAGTATATTGTTTAGATATTTTCATAAGTATTCTATTTTTATGTTACCTGGTTTTAAATTTCGTGACTTAAAAGCTTAACATTAGTAATTATCAGGATCAAACTATACCTAACTAATACACACCATTTACCCTATCCATTTGAGTGACTTGTTATTTTTAACTTTAACACGTGTTCAACTTAGTTACATATGAGGTGTTTTACATGCATGGTTTATTATATTCATTTGACACGTAGAAAAGTGTACAAAGCTTATATTGTTCGAATCTAACTTTTAGATGCATTAAAATTTGAAAAGAGTAGGCAAACCTGTAAACATGGCAGGGTCTACGCAAGCACCCCATTTAATCCTAGGCAGACATCCCAAGTAGGTAGTGTTTTTATATGTATAGTGCATTTAATTGTGTAGTGTTTTTATATGGTATTTATTTTACGTTATGCTTTTTAATTGTGTATTTGTTTCCATTTAATTAAACAATAACAATAAAACATTAGACATTAAAACATTAAACAAGTAAAACAACAAATGTTGTCAATATTACAACGAAATCTACTCCACATGAAGATTATTAATGTCATCTATAAGCTCATAGAGTATTCCACTCGGCTGACATGCGTGATCAACTGGATTTCTTGCCAATTTCAGTGATGCCTCCAACGTCTTTATTTTTGCCTGCAACAAATTGTTTTGAGCCAATAGCATGTTGATCGTTTTATCTTTAGTTTCGCAGTTTGAGCACTTCGTTGAAGAAGAGGCTTGACCAAAGTACTCTTGTTGAAATATTTCCTTCCACATGAAGTATCGACACCCATAGTTTTTAGTCCCTGGCTGTTACATGATGAAACAATTATAAGAAATGTATTCTAAACAAACAAGTTATTGATATATTTACGCAAATAAGCAAACGTTTAATTATTTACCTTTGACAAAGGACATGCATAATACTTCAGACCACAAGTTTTGGGCTGTTGGGATGTTCTTTCAATTATAAATCCACGTCGACAACGACACAAGAAAGGATTTTCTTGTTGCATCTGGCCAAAAGAATTTGTATAATTATTCACAACATAAATTAGTAATATCATGGTTCACAAAATTAGAAGCTTCGAATACATAAATAACCAATCTTGTTATAGATTAATAGTTGATACATGGTTCACAAAATTACAATATAACTAGAAACTAAGATCAATCATGCCCGAGGCGTAGTCGCTCCAATGATGCTGCCATCTGTCCCACACGAGACTCTAACTCTGAAATGCGTCTCCTCAATCCGTCAATCTCTCGCTCGTACTCGTCAATGCGAGACGGCTGTAACAAAAGATGAGGAAGAACCGGAGGACGGTGTATAAAATTGTCCTCATCTGCAGCTGGAGATATAGCTGGAGAGGGAGGCACATAAGATTGTGAAGAAGGCACATAATCCCTGTAACAAAAGATGAGGAAGAACCGGAGCAGGAGCAGAAATCTGTAACAAAAGATGACGAGTCGTTTACTATAAATCAGTAATCGTCTATACATGTTTTGTCATTTACAATATAAATCAGTAATCGTCTATACATATTTTTTCATTTACAATATAAATCAATAATCGTTTTCTACGTCTGTCTAAACATCCTCTGTCGTTGAGTAAACATATGTTCCCATGTCGCGGCCACGGCATTTCTAAAATATCTCCATTGTGGGTGATTATACGGGAGTGGTGAGTTTTCATCAAGAATCGCAAGAACGAAGTGAGCACATTGGTCGTCCCCCACACGAAGAATCACAACGGGGGACAATATTTCTGCTGAATTGGGACCACCTCTCAGCGGAAGACACATAATAGATTGTGAATTAGATATACATACAATAGGACGGTTAAGAGCTGTAGCAATAGCCACGCCCGTTTCTGGCATAGTCATCCAGTAACGCCGGGGTGCTACACCGTTAAACCAATTCATCGAGTTACGTGTATATGTAAAATAATCACCCCACATTTTCCTGTAAACTTCCTCGTTATTGTCTACCTCTTCCCTGGCAATAGCTCGAATTCTGGGCCACATTTCTTGCTGATGACCAAGACCTACGGCAAGAGCTCGATAGCCACAATTTCCATCACCTGCCACGTTAAAGATCCCTAGGATCCAGCGTCGGAAAAGAGCTGGAATTTCAGCCATACAATATTCGCTAAAGTCATCTGGAACGTACAAGTGGTATCTTAAGTCGCCCTCGCTAGGTCCTTCGTTTAAGTCTGGGACGTTAGAAGGCTCTCCCACATAAGAACTGTGTCTCGCAAATTCTTCATTTAAGTCTGGGACTTTTTTAGGTTTTCTGTAGCTTCTGCGGTGCCTTGTGTTCTTCGTTCAAATCCGGGATATTTGGTTTAGACTTGGATTTGTTGTCCTTTGCGCTCGGACGTCCACGATTACTTTCTTTAACAGCAGGTTGTTGGGCTGACACAGATTCAGGAGCGTATATACCTCTGAGCATGTTTAACATATTTTTTTTGACAAACGATGTTAGGAATTAGAAAATTCCATAGTAAAAGAGTCGGTCACCCCAACTATTATCTAGCATAAGTTAGCTCGTAGACATATAGTTATTTACGTTATTTAGTAGTTTATTAGTTTATTTGTAGCGTAGCTTAGTCTAGTGTAATACCGTGGAGGAAGGACAGGTCTTTACCCACTGTATACCTGATCCACAGGCCGATAGGAGGTCGTGTAAGTTGTAAGTATAAATACCCCTTCCATCCATGGAAGGGGTGTGGCTTCTTTGAATCTAACATTTCATTTTCTAAAGCAACTCTCTTTCAAAAGCCTCATCTCTACTCTCTTCATCTTCTATAATGGCTTTCTTATTTAATCATTGTCCTAGACCACCCGAATCATCAAACAACATAAATATTAAGATCCAACAATTGGTACCAGAGCCAAGGTTGTGTTGTTTTGATGAGTTTCATGGTTTCTTGTTGGCGGTTTGATGCGGTTTGATTCGTTTTTGGTGATGTTTATACGAGTTTGACATGATTTTGGTGTTGTTTGTTGTAATATTTATCTGGTTTTAAGCTTTGGTGTTAACTGTTTTTATAAACTTCTCACTGGTCTTAAATGGTTATTCATATGAGCGAGTTGTTTGTCCAGGTTGTTGATTCATTTTTGGTCTTTAAGTGGGTTAGCATTCTTGTTTCTTAACAGTTTTATCTGAATTTGAACATGGTCAAACGGGTCTAAATGAAGAACTCTTCATGCTTTATATGGGTCATATGGTCTGATTATCCTTGGTCAAATACGGGTCAATAATGGTTTTCTCGTTATGCAGTTTCTGGGTCATTCATCTATGCGAGTTATGTGCAGATTCTTGAATGCGAGTTGCACTAATTCAAGGATGCGAGTTGACCATTTTTTTAAGCGAGTTGACAGTATTGACTGTCCTGACTCTATGTATTCTTGGATGTGAGCTGTCATGCTGTCCAGATACATTGAACTTAAGCGAGTTGTCAATGTTTTCTATAGAAGCGAGTTGGGATAACTGGTACTTATGCGAGTTGTGTACTGGTCTTGTTAAATGCGAGTTGCTTATTTATGCAATGAAAGCGAGTTAATAAGCTATGAATGATGCGAGTTGCACTCAACTCGCTTTTGAGCGTGTTGTAACTTTTGCGGGTTACTTCTGATGCGAGTTGTCAGGTTGGTGATGCGAGTTGGAAGTGCGAGTTGTAGATGCATGTTAGATATGCGAGTTGACAGAAAATGATGTAGAAGAGTTGTTGACCTTGACCACAATAATACCAAACTACTACAAGAATTCATGACCACGAGCTCAAACTCAAAACCAAATACCATTTAACATACATCAAACGAACTCAGTAATTACATCATCGGTCCAAGACTAAAAGCTATACTCTAAAGAAAAATGAATATGGAGGTCGAATGTTAACCATCACAACCAAACCAACATCTCCAATACATATTTCCTATCCCAACTCATCTCAATCTAATTCAAGACTCTTGCAACATAAACGAAAACAGAAACTATAAAGATCTCAGCTTTGTTTCTAAGGACTTCTCAAAGATTCATCATGCCAAAGGCATAAGAAGAAACAATAATCATCATTGATCATGAGATACTATACGAAATAAAGATATGAGTTTAACAAATTATGTTAACTCAATATCTTTGGCTCGAATGTGACTCTAACACAACAATGGTTCAAAATGTAAACCTACCTGTAATTTCTCAAAGATCCTGACGCCATATCACTTGTTCTAGCCATCCCTGTGGCAGTTACAAGACCCTCAAACCAACCCTGTGGCGAGGTCCTGACTGAATGAACATCCATGTGAATCGATTGTGAGAAGTTTGATTATTGGGGGAATGATATGGTTCGTTGGGGGAATGATATGGTTCGTTGTTAATCTTGGATTATATGACCGGTTAGTTGCTGTGGCGATGAGGAAGTTTTGTGAATCTTAAGAAGTGATTATCTGGTAGGCGGATTATTTAGTGATAGATTAGGGTTTGTGAGAGATTTTTTAGGGCAAGAGTGAGATTGGTTGGATTATATATCCGATTACTAGGGTTGGAGAGTGGATGGGTTCGGATGGTGTATTAATGCATTCATATGGGCTTGAATGGCGTTGGGCCTCATGTGATAGTTGTTTTGGGTGTGGGTTTGTTCTAAAATCCGGTTGGGTTTAAGTGTTTGTCTTTTGGGCTGTTAACATATTCTGGGCCAGAATTGCATACGTGTAGTTGGGATGACGGATAGGATATGTGCATCATTTATTAACTTGGTCTCTCATTTTTGTCGAATATAATCATGGGATTAATACTGGTGTATTCACTTGGGCTGACAAGTGTTAACATGTGCATAATGGGTTGATGGATTTATTGCATCAAACATCTTACTTATTCAATCCTATGGTTATAGTGTAAGTTAGATCGGGTGAAATTTTATAAGGATCTTATGGTGCGTCTTGAGAACTGATGTTGGACCGAGCTTGGATTTAGTTAACATGAGTTTGTTGAAAAGTTTTGACCATGAGATTTGATGTGATGGTTTGGATTTGGATAACGTAAAATGGGCTTCTCAAAATTGGATTGTATTAATGAGACTTGACGATATGATTTACTGAAGTGATTTAACGATGAGACTTGTGTTAATGAGTTTTGATGTCGAGATCTGATGATGAGCTTTGATTATTCAAAGAGACTAGTGACTTGATGCGAGATCATGATGAGACTTCTTATGTTATGGAGTTTGGTACTTTGGTATATACATTTTCACGGAGAATAATATATCACGGATTGAATTGGTTATTGAACTAAGTTGACTACAGGGTTGTTTGGACGGTATTTCTTATTTGATTTTGAAGTGAGGTTTTTCCGGGCACGTTTGCTTATTTTGTCTTCTTTCTTTCTACCCTTCCGCGAAGATGACTTGTTTGGGCATTTATAGAGTGTGATAAAGACTTGGCTATTTAGGTACGGTTGTGATTCTTTCTCAGTTTATCCACAACGTAACTATCACTTCGGTGTCTCACGCAGTTGAGGATACGTCAAGAGGTTTTGTACATTGGGTACACCGTTTCTTCTTCACAAAGATTAGTACAATTTTAAGTAACAAATCTGGAGAATTTTACTTCATGATCAAGTTCGGCATATCGGGTTTACTTCACCATGTTGTCACTGCAACAACCAACAGAATGCGTGAATGATGTGTTTACCAAAGTGTTTATTGGATGGTTGATGAGGTTGTTGATGTTGGAGAATGAACCGCTGCATGTTCCCCTAAAACAGATATTCACTAAAACCAAAGTCGTCATAACACATTCAAGCTGACATTGTTTACGGTTTTGTCTTGATTTTGTAAAATCCCGCGAAAGAACCTATTTCTCGGTTTAAATCATAGACTTGTAAAATCCCGTGACAATGAAAACATCCTGGTATTAGTAAAGTGCATTTCCGGATCTATCTTACGGTTTATTCTTGGTTTTGTAAAATCCCGCGAAAGAAACTATTTCTCGGTTTAAACCATAGAGTTGTAAAATCCCGTAATGATAGAACCATCTTGGAGAAAGGAAAGTGTATTTCGGGATCTTATTTGATGCTGGTGCTACGGTTTCTGTTTCGAAGAAGGGATAAAAGGGTATACTTCATGAATTGGATGTGTGTTTGGATATTCGTCATGGTAGTTTGGTTATTACATGGTTTACGGGGTTATGTGCATTTAACCATGGTCGGGATGAATCCATTATCAAAGTTCGTTTAAATGTCAAAGAAGGCTAGATTTGAGCAGTTAACCCGAAAAAATGACAACGGCGTTAATTCAGTATTATTAATTTGAGGTTGAAGTGAATTATCACGGGCGAGTGTACTTAGTATCTGAAGGTATCGGGGATGGATGGATGAAGATTCTTCATGATCCTTGTTCGAGCTTATTATAAAAAAAAACGAAGACTTGGAAATCTAGTTATTGTTGGGTGTCTTTTACCTTTTCTTTTACCACTTGGGGGAATTGGGCTCTTTCCACCACAAAATAACTATCACTTTAAGGAGTTACGTTGTAGTGCTCAGTGTCACATTCAATTGTGGATTTTCAAGAGGTGATGTACGTCTATTACTTGATGGTTGGTTGGATGAAGAGTATAGAGTACTTAGAGATTCAATGGAGGATGAAGTCTCGGCACCGCTCTTTGTTACATATGTGCAAGTTTAAGTCACGAGTTCGGGGTAGTTTACTTCAGGGTCAAATTCATTATATCGGGTTTTCTCCATCAGCTGTCACGAAAAATAGCCTACTGAATGATAATGGGGTGATTACAAGTTTTCCAAGTGTAGATGAAAAGAGAGAGATTATGACGTATGAACACAACAGTTCATGCCTCGTACTCTAAAGAAAAGAAAAGTGTACGTCTCAGTGCGCTTTATCTTGGAAAGAAGAGAAATCTTCTTATGACGTTTGAACACAACAATTCAAGCCTCGTTCCTCAAAGAAAAGAAAAGTGTACGTTTAAGTGCGCTTTATCTTCGGAAGAAGAGAAATCTTCTCATTAATGACCATTCTCATCAACATGCTTCATGCTTTTTCCATGCGCTTCAGTCATCAAGTGAACCGGGCTACTGATAATTACTCTTATTCCACTTGCTCAATATAATGAAGATGGCGACATCATGTGCTTATTTTGCGGAAGAGAAGTGTGAATAGAACATTCGGATGATTTTCACTTACTTAATCAAGAATGGCAACTCCGTTTGCAATTCTTGAGGGGGAGAAGAAGTGTGAAATTATTGCATGGTTGATTAATATTTGAGAATAAATGGTCAAACGGCTCCTAACTCATGTAAGAACCGAGCTTCTTCTTATCGGGTCATCTTTACATGGAGTTTCTTCTAAGAGTCGTTGGTTGACATCTTCACTCGGATTGATGAGTTTATCGACAAAGTGCTTCTGGTTAATGCTTCACGGATACATCAACATGATGATTTCGAACAATCTCTCTGTTCTTGTTTGATGTGATTGGTAGTTTGGTGTTACCATCTTGTGTGTTCGTTGCGGCCTGATTGCTGATTTCCTTGATGAACATTTTTCTGTTCTTGTTTGATTGGGAGAGATTTTAGTTAAGGGGATTTGCAAGATGTAAGTTAATCGGGATGCTTTTTGGTGATGTTCTTATTTTTTGGAGTGTTGAAGATGTTAACAATCTATTCCCCATTCGGACAATATTGAAGAAGGTCGAGTCTTCAGTCGGTTCTACATTTTCTGCTATATGCTAGAAGACTAAAGACGAGTTGCATTTAATTATCTAAAGACTTCTTCTTATTCTAAGCATTTATCAAACAGATTGTCTGTTTAGGGGAGAGCACTAATTGGGGGAGAGTGAAATGTCGAATTTAATCCCCAATTAGACTTGCTCACATTCTGCAGCAAGTTGATTCTCACAGATACATCTGAGCTAATGATGTTCTTCTCAAAAGACTTCAAGTATTTGGGCTGATAAGATGTTGTTGATTCTGAAGTATCAAAACCAGCAAGGGGGAAGGAGACACGTATCTAAATGCGAGTAAACTTGATGAACTTCATACTTCTAAGTAATTGAAGATATCCCGGGAAGACAAATGTTATTACCGCAGAGAAACTCAAGGTTTGACTCATGGCGAGTAAACTTGATGAACTTAATTCTTCTAAGTGATTGAAGATATCCCGGGAAAACAAATGTCATGACCGCAGAGAAACTCAAGGTTTTACTCATCAAGGCGTTTAGTGTGCTTATTCCAACTACGTGGGGGAAGAGATGTAAGAGTTATTTTCTGAAGATAAAGGAGGTACACAAGTACGACATATACAGGGGAGATAAATGTGTAACATGAGGGAGGTGTTATCAGTTATTCTCTCGTTGGGAATGTGTGTACTTCGGATTCTTGAGCTTCATACACATTCATCAGGGACGAAAGATGTGAACATAGGGGAGGTGTTCTTCATTACCCTCATGATGTGTATTCGGGAGAGTTCTTGGATATTGGTGTACTTCTGTTTCTTGAGCTTCATACACATTCATCAGGGACGAAAGATGTGAACATAGGGGAGGTGTTCTTCATTACCCTCATGATGTGTATTCGGGAGAGTTCTTGAGCTTTATACAAAGAGACTGACTGCATCAACTCAACTACTTGGGGGAATTGTTCTCTTGACACCTTTTGGAATGGATTGCGTCAGACTTCAGTGGAAAAAGAATTTGAGAAGAGTTATTTATACGTGGGATGATACTTTGTTGTTATTCTTGTTGATGATATAACCCCGAACGGAGAACCTTGATTATCGTTCTTAAATGAAGCAGCGGGATTTATGATAATGGTGTGCTTCTTTTTGCACCTGGCTAAGGAAAGTTTGAAATAGAGCTTCGAATCTGCTCATCTAATGGATCTTCGGTTTGGGGGGAATCTGCCAAAGTCTCTTTTTTCTCGAAGGCTCATGTTCTATCTTCTATTCTGGAGCCTTGGAAGCTTTGGTGGTGAATGTTTAAGAGATGACGATTTCTTCTTCAACAACGGGGCTGCTTGATATTCTTATCTCGGTACTCGTATCATCATCTTCTTTTACTATATCATCTTATCTATCCTTGTAAATATTTATTCGAAAAACAAAATACAAAAATATAAAACCAACAAAAACAAAATAGAAAATTATAAAACCATAAAAAACCCATAAAAATCAGAAAATTTGAAAAAGACCAAAAATATGTTTTTCTATGACATGTCTTCTGGTATCGATAACATCTACAGTCTTAGAAATGTCATTCAATAATGGCACGGGACTTTAGATGAAGTTCGAGCAGGAGGTGTAAATATTCCTTTCTAAACATGTCTAAAAAAAATGACTTACAGTTATTTCAGACTGTAACCCGCGCTTCAAAAAATGGCTTACAGTTATTTCAGACTGTAACCCGGGCTTCAAATAATGGCTTGCAGTTACTTCAGACTGTGACCCATGCTTAAACTACGGTTTGCTATTATTTCAGATAGCAACCCGCTCTTAAAGAAAGGAAAGTGTTGCGCTAAACCAATTTTTCAAATATTTTGTGCACTTATCCTAAAACAAAACAAGGAAAGTATGTCGAAGAACTGATGTTCCTACTCAAATATTTTTCTTTCTAAAAATTCTTCAGAAAAATATTTGTTTCAACTAAATGGTGGTTAATGAGTTGCAAAATCAATCAGTTTCAGAACTTTTATAAAATTTAAGAACTCAATCAATGACTTCAGCGCTTTTAAACTTTTCAGAAATAAGTCATTGATTGAGGGGGAGAATGTTTTCAAATCTATATCATCTAACGAGCTTTCTTAATTATCCTACGTGCTCAATTAAAAATGATATTTGCCTGTGTCGAAGGACTAGGAATTTAGGATATGATTGTTAGGTTTAGATGATTAGAGTTTGATTAACACATAAACCCCATGCCTTACATGATCTGATTGTTATGTTGAATTGACTTTTATTAGTCGATTGTT
Source organism: Chrysanthemum seticuspe (assembly GCA_019973895.1). Taxonomy (NCBI): domain Eukaryota; kingdom Viridiplantae; phylum Streptophyta; class Magnoliopsida; order Asterales; family Asteraceae; genus Chrysanthemum; species Chrysanthemum seticuspe. The sequence goes on along the minus strand of BPTQ01005230.1, from coordinate 100,013 downwards.
GTTTGGGTGATGTCGACCACCATATATTTGTATGTGTGTTCACTAACGTATGCAGATATCATGGATATGAGAATGTTCCCGATCCGGATCCCACAATTGAAGATGATTGGATGCCGAAAGGAAAGGGTAACTATTTCTTGGGTTGACAAATGAAGAAACGGAGCTTAATTGGACTTCTATGGAGAGTTGGCATAAATGCAACGTAAGAGGTCTCACTGCATCAGCAGATGGTTTTCTTCTAAGTGATTGAAGAAACGGAGCTTAATTTGACCTCAGTTGGCATTCAAAATGCAACGTAAGAAGAAGTCTCACTGCATCTGCAGACGGTTTTTCTTCCAAACCCTACAGCAACAACAACAGAAGCTTCTCAACCACCTAACGTATCTTTGTGCAGGATATCATTTTTAAACAATTTTGAATAATTTGATTAAATTGTTTTGAAAATGGAAAATATTGTTTTGAAAATATATTGGGCTAATTTTTGAAAATCACCGGACTTCATGTTATCAAAACCTAAGTCACTCAATTATTGACTTCTGTCATCGATTGAGGGGGAGAGTGATTTAAAATAATATATTTTCAAACGATATTTCTTCATAAAAGGTCTGTTTGTACAATTATAAGTGGTGATCTAAAGATTTAATGTTATGTCATGGTATGATTTTCTTTAAAACTCAAAGATCTGTCAAAATGAAATTTTTTCTGTTCTTGTTTGATTGTGAAATTGTTTCATTTTACTTAAAAGATCTCTTAAAACAATCGTACCTGACACTAACAATCTTTAATGTCTAAATCTGTTCCACTATCAGAATTAAATTAATCTGAACACAGTTTTCTCCCATGTTTTCTAAACCTATTTAAATCACTTGGGATCCAAAATCTCAAAGGATTTGATATTTTTGATCGGGGGAGAAAATGTGATTTAAATATGAAATCTGATAACAAATGATCGATTTGATGAAAATGTGCAGGCTGCTCTCTCGTATGTGCTAAACGCTTTCGAATCTCGAAGCATATATTGAGGGGGGGGGGGCATTTTAAAAGAAAATAAACTATCGAGGTACAAAAGCCTTTATCTTTTAACATAATGTACCTTGATTGAGTTTTCAAATGGTTTCTTAAATGGCTTTTGTAATCGTGGATGTGCTTCAAAAGAACTCTTGCCTCTATGTGATAAAAATGATTTCAAATATCCTATGCACATATTGAGGGGGAGAATTTACCAAAGAAAATCAAATGGCTTTTTCCATGGAAATTGTGATCAAGAAATTATTTCAAAGAACTCTTGCCTCCATGTGCTAAACAATTTCTAAATCATACGCACATGTTGAGGGGGAGGTTTTCTAAATGATCAAAACTATTAAGGTACAAAATGCTTTGATCTCGTATCACAAGTACCTTGATTGTTTTTCCAAATTATTTTTCAATTGGTTTCATGGAAGAATGAACTGTACCAAAAGACCGACCATTTTACTTTATGTATGGAGTTATAAGGATGGTGAGGTTAGGTATTAGTTCCCACGATCCGCCAGAACCGGAGGGATCTTCCTAGGGACAATCCACTAGATAGTGTAGAGTCCTTAGGAATGTTAAAAAAAAAAGGAGAAAAATGAGAATATGGGAAGAGTGCGGACTGAGATAGAGCTAGAACTGGAATAAACCCAACAAGGTTCTAGTAATGAATTCTCGGTAAGCACTGAAGGGGTTGAAGAATGAAAAAGAAATGAATGAGAAAAGGGTGAAAAGAAATAGCCCTCCAATAATTCAACCTTAGGGCAGTAACCGGGTTCAATACATATGCTACTAAGTGGTTACTAAGGTAACACTGGTATTGAAGACAAGACGTCATGGACCAGTGACGCACTGCACTACAACTTCCCAAGCCACTCAAGTTCCTCTTAAAAGGGCTTGTTTCATTCTCGCGGGGAACCGACATAATCTATCGACTTTCTCTTAGAGATTGTTGATATTGAAGAAGGAGACCCTCTCCCTAGTCTCCGGCACAGGAACCAAATATGCACAATTGAGTCTAGAGCCAAGAGATCATCCACAATATCTCGTTAGGACACTAAATTCTTGAAGACTTGCTTTTTCACACAATGTGGAAAGTAAGTATATATTAAGAGTCCTACGCATTATCCTTGTGGTATTGCCAGAACATCCGAGTGATATGTAAAAATATTCACAATGAAGATGGAAATCCTTCTAGAGCCAACATCAAACAAGCTCTTGGTGGGTGACATGTGAAATCTTGCAAAAGATCAAGCTTGTGACAACTGGATAGAAACGATGGGGCGATTCATTATTGAATCAACCTTGGTCCAGGAATGGAATTGACGAATACTTTTGGAAAAACCGTTTGATGTGCAAACCTTATTTTCTCTAGCACGTCGAATGTGTACTTATGTTTTCAAACACAAAAAGTATCTCTGATTGTAAAAATACTTTTGGAAAAACCGTTTGATGTGCGAATCTCTTCTTTTCGCTAGCACGTCGAATGTGTACTCATTCTCTAATACAAAAAGTATTTTGATTGAAAATTGATCTTTCTAATAAAACCTTCGTTGTATTGCAAAACTCTTTCTTCAAGCAATACGCGATTGTTTTTCAAATCATTTTTCATCAATCAGTGAATCTCAATTTGCTGGTTCACTCACTCCGTGTTGTCTTCTTTGAGACGTTCCGGTTTGAGAACAGCTAGAACAGCTGCGAAACCCTGTCAAGGAGATTCTTAGGAATCCTACCTGATCACAGGCAGTACTTGTACTGATCAACGGGGAACCGTGGGCCGTGTACCTCAATTCAACGAAAGTGTTCAAAGACACTTTCGTGCACTTTATTGCTAACTATCGTATGCAGGTACACCCCGACGATTGCAGCTGATCAGAATTGAGGAGTCAATCCGAAGCCGCATGCTCACAGCATCCACACTTAATTTGAAGAAATCATGACTGGTGCATATCTACAGAACCTGGCTCAGATATTTTTATACTATGCTTCTGCTACGCTGCTGCAAATATCATGAACCAGTAAGGTTTCCGCTACTCTGATGGAAAGATGTCATGATTCAAAAGTGTGAGCATGTCGGTCCGAAAGTCACAACCTCACATGATGGCAACACAATAAAGGGTGATCCAGAGATTTACTGTGGCTGATGATCTCAATGAAAGCTCGAAGATCATCAATGATGTGGATCAGTTAAAGGCCTCCACTAAAAGTACAAATCAATGCGGACTTTGAAGAATCGCTGCTAATGCACAAATTTTACGGAAATTGAAGAATTCATGTCTACGAGCTCAAGACTGAAGATTAAATATAATGCTTGGATTCAAAATGTAAATCATGGGGTGACCTCCCTTAGGGGGAGATTGTTAGGAATTAGAAAATTCCATAGTAAAAGAGTCGGTCACCCCAACTATTATCTAGCATAAGTTAGCTCGTAGACATATAGTTATTTACGTTATTTAGTAGTTTATTAGTTTATTTGTAGTGTAGCTTAGTCTAGTGTAATACCGTGGAGGAAGGACGGGTCTTTACCCACTGTATACCTGATCCACAGGCCGATAGGAGGTCGTGTAAGTTGTAAGTATAAATACCCCTTCCATCCATGGAAGGGGTGTGGCTTCTTTGAATCTAACATTTCATTTTCTAAAGCAACTCTCTTTCAAAAGCCTCCTCTCTACTCTCTTCATCTTCTATAATGGCTTTCTTATTTAATCATTGTCCTAGACCACCCGAATCATCAAACAACATAAATATTAAGATCCAACAAACGACGATGCTCTGGTAAAAACACTTTGGAATTTTTGTACGTCATCTTGACAAGAAAAATATTCAGGCTCTTCAGGATATTCAGGCTCATCAGGCTCTTGAGTATTTCGGACAACAGGCCAGGGAACGCTTAGTGTTCTCCAAAAATTATCAACAAAATCAAGCGGAATAGGCAATCCTGTATTCGAAAAAAGGAACTAGTTAAAATTATCAGTATTGGTATTGACGGGAAGAATAACTTGATAGGCATAAATTTTAAAATACATATCGTTTTCTTGAAGCCAAAACAGTTGGTGATAGCATGGTAAACCATACACTAACCGCAACTGATGACCACATGCATGTAGGTCAACATCCCATTTACTTTCTGCGAGTATGAGCCGTAAAGCATCCATTGAAACATTATACCGCAATTCGTTAAATAGAGTGCTCTTACAAGCATGCAATTTCTTGATTTTGCTTGTATTCAAAGAGGCTCGTATCACAGTTTCTTGCGCAGCTATAATCTTGTCGACCGAACACAAGAACGTGTCTAAGCTGGACTGTGTGGAGCCCAAGTATAACTTCAACAGCGCATGTTGACTCTCAACTCTATATGTTGTTGTCTGGCCGAAGCTGCGATATTGATCGGTAATGTACGACACAAACATGCGGTCGTAATCTCGCAGCCAGTTACGAAAATACCGGAAAACATCTGAGAAAACAAAGAATTAATAAAGTGAGAAAACAATTCGAGTAGTTATTTATTAAATAACAATAAAAAAATGTATTAATGGTTGAGTACCCTTTTTTTGGACCAATAAATCCTGTAGGTGCTGATAATAATGCGTGAACACATCTTCGGTCAGAGCTGTAACCATCAAATCCCATGTCCATCTAACGGACTCATACTCCTTTACCGAATCGAATATGTGTCTGCAATGCTTTAGCACATTTTGATTGATATGCCATCGACATAGTAATCTGTTAGCGTTTGGGAATTCTTCTGCGCATGCCCCAAGCAACGCTAAATCTCTGTCGGTGACGATAACCCGCGGGTAATATTGTTCTTGTATCACCAACTTAACACATTCCAATACCCATTTGAAAATTGGCTTTTTTTCCTTTTCCAAAAAGCTAAACGCCATTGAGAATGTTGTGTTTGTTGGAGTAACCCCAACAACTGTAAAGAATGGCAGTTTAAACCTGTTGGTGTTGTATGTGGAGTCCATCAGCATGATTTCCGGATATGTTATCCACAGGGCATATGACGTCGGGTGAACAAAAAATATTTCATCCAGCTCATTTGTGTGGTCATCTATCCTAGGGTAATGTGTATAACCTTGACGCTGCAAATGTACTAAAAGCAGTTGTATCGGAGTCAACTCACCACGACTGTCGCGACGTATCTTTTCTTGTGCATTATACACTGTTTTTAGGGTAGACACGTTATTCAGATCGATCTCTTTTAGTCCGGAAAGTATAATTCGTTGTGCTACATGCTGTTTTGTCATCTGCCTCACAAAAACTAACTCACTTTCTTTTAATCTCATGGCCTGTGAAAAATCATGGAACGAGTCTGGAAAATTATGATTATGCCCCGGACACTTAACTTTCAATATCCAACCATTTTGACGTTTTATAAATTTCGCTAGTAATCTGAATGGGCAATTAATTTTAGCGGTACTAGTCTGCCATTCAAGTTCATCTTCTAAACCTTCACGTGCAGACGTCCCATGTCTAGAACACAAAAATTCGATAAAGTACTTATAGCCCCTATCTGTTTTACTTTTTCCTTTAACAATAAGAAAACCAATCGATTCAGCAGTAGATCGCACCCAATCAGTTAAATCAACTTCAGTACCGAACACCTAAAAAATAAAAAACACAACAACCTTTATAAAAAACTTTTTAAAAATTTTGATAAAAAATACAACCTTGTACAAATTTTTTTTACAAACTTTTATAAATACTTTTATAAATACAAATTTTTTACAAACTTTTATAAATACTTTTTATTAATACAATTTTTTTACAAACTTTTATAAATACTTTTTATTAAATTTTTTTACAAGCTTTTTATAAATACATTTTCTTAAAAAAACGTTTTCTTATAAAAACTTTACAAAAAATGTTTTATTAACTCTTTTTTTTTTATAAATAAAACGTTTTATTAACTCTTTTTTTGTGTATACGTGTGTGGTTGTAAATGTGTAGACGCGTTTCATTGTTAAACCGTGTGTGCGCACATGGTTTTCTCTGGTCTCAGCCTGTTGATATTCGTTGTTTTTGTCTCTCTCTTCTGGCAAAACTCTCTCTCTCTCTCTCTCTCTCTCTCTCTCTCTCTCTCTCTCTCACCTGGTGGTATTACCACTCTCTCTCTCTAAAAATATTAGATCTAAAGATTTTAGATCTAAAAACTTTGATCTAACAAGTGTAAAACTTGTTAGATCTTTAATATGCTGATGATAGTGTGTTTGTGGTGATGTTGTGGTGGTAGTGGTGATGTTGTGGTGGTTACGTATGTTTCGTTGTTAAAGTTTTTAGATCTAAAACTTTTTTTAGACTAATGAAACTGATATGTTGTTGAAACTGATATGAGGTTTGTAAAAAAAAACGTTGACTTTGTTTGATTTTCTTAAAAAAAAATTAGATCTAAAATTTTGATCTAACAAGTATTATACTTGTTAGATCTTGAATATGGTGATGATATTGTTTTGTGGTGATGCTGTGGTGCTAGTGGTGATGCTGTGGTGGTTACGTATGTTTCGTTGTTAAATTTTTTAGATCTAAAACTTTTTTTAGATCTAATGAAACTGATATGTTGTTGAAACTGATATGAGGTTTGTAAAACACACGTTGACTTTGTTTGATTTTCTTAAAAAAAAATTAGATCTAAAATTTTGTTCTAACAAGTATTATACTTGTTAGATCTTGAATATGGTGATGATATTGTTTTGTGGTGATGCTGTGGTGCTAGTGGTGATGCTGTGGTGGTTACGTATGTTTCGTTGTTAAAGTTTTTAGATCTAAAACTTTTTTTAGATCTAATGAAACTGATATGTTGTTGAAACTTATATGAGGTTTGTAAAAAAAACGTTGACTTTGTTTGATTTTCTTAAAAAAAAATTAGATCTAAAATTTTGATCTAACAAGTATTATACTTGTTAGATCTTGAATATGGTGATGATATTGTTTTGTGGTGATGCTGTGGTGGTAGTGGTGATGCTGTGGTGGTTACGTATGTTTCGTTAAAGTTTTTAGATCTAAAACTTTTTTTAGATCTAAAAATTGTTTGCTTATCCTGTTTGTATGTTTGTTTTGCAGGTTTGCCTGCATAGGAGGACCCTTGTGGGCAAAGCCTACGCAAGCACCCCATTTAATCCTATCTATGGTAATGCAAATTCATTACTGGATGGTAAAGTGATAATGTGTAGTTCACTTTGCAACTTTAATGAAAAAAACTTAGTGTTTTTGGTCTAAAAACATTTCATTACTGGATGGTAAAGTGACCATTCAAGGTCACTTTGCAACTTTAATGAAATAAACTTGAGCTAAAAAAAGGCAATGATGATTTTTTTTAAAAAAAAACTTAAAAGAGTTTTGGCGAGGCAAAACTGAATTTGCAGCCAACATGAGCTAAAACGCTAATAATCTGAGCCTATTCGATAAGTTTACCTCTTGTGTGATAAATGGTGAACTAGACATGGTGGACTGTGATGCTGTTGCTTGTGCAGTTGTTGCTTGTTGTCGTAGACTGTGAAACTTGTGGTCCTGGACCACTTGTTGCTGTTGTTGGTTGATTGTTGTTGGTTGTTGTTCTGGACCACTTGTTGCTTTCGCCTGGGATTATATGGGGTGCTTGTGTAGGCTTTGCCTTTGAGAATCTAAGTACATTCTTGTGAACTTTGCCTTTGAGAATCTTAGTACATGCTGCTGAACTTTTGCAGTTTTGGAATCCTACTTACCACATTCATATTGAAAACGTGTAACTTGTGAAAACCTGTGAACTGGTGAGTCTTGTGCTTGTGCAGTTTGAGACTTGTGAGACTTTGTGCAATTTGAGACTTGTGAGGCTTGTGCAGTTGTGAGGCTTGTGCAATTGTGAGGCTTGTGCAGTTTTGTGAGACTTGTGCAGTTTTGTGCAGTTCCTGTGAACTGGTGACTTTGTGCAGTTGTGACTAAAAATTTTCCGAGGCGATGATGATAAAAACCGAATGAACGGTAAAGTGAGATCAAATCTCACTTTGCAACCTTCGGGTTTGAGCCTAAAAATTTTCCGAGGCGATGATGATTTTTGAGCCTAAAATTTTTTCGAGGCGATGATGAAAACCGAATGGATGGCAAAGTGAGATAAAATCTCACTTTTGCAACCTTCGAACTGAGCCTTAAAATTTTTCCGACAACGGTTTTTTAAAAAGTTTAAAAACTGAATTTATAGCATAAAAAAAACTTGTAAAACCAAAAAAAAAACTTGTAAAAAAAGTTATAAAAAACTTATAAAACAAATAAAAACTTGTAAAAAAATAAGTGGTAAAAAAATAAGTTGTAAAAAAACTTGGCACGGAAATCGAGAAACCAATCATTGGATACCAATGATTGGTACCACAAAAACCAAAAAAATGCAAGCACCCCCTACCCATGGGGTGCCTGCATAGGAGGACCCGTAAACATGTATTCTGTACTTGTTTCAATAGCGTGTGTGCACGTGTATGCATTTTGCATACCGATTTCATCGTGTGTGTGATTGTGAGCATATATGCGTATTGATAATGTTAATATTAATCCATCATATAACAATTTATACAAGGAGTGTATTTGATCGTGTATTTTAAAGTTACATATATAGTGGAAGATTTTAAGAAAAGAGGAGATAAAGGCTGAATGCAGTAGGAGTAATCGACTATCGATTGAGGGCATAGGGCGATCGATAACATCTCGATCCCCTTGCTGTGAGGCAATCGATCGCCAGCCAAAAAAAAAGTAAGCGGTCGTGTGAAGGATCGATAAGAACAAAGCAAAAATATACTCCTCTTGTTGCTGCTAGCCGTTGAAGTCCAAACAAAAAAAAATGTAACCGTTTAAAAATTATTTCGACCATTTGGTATTAAAAAAAAAAAAAAAAAAAAAAAAAAATACTACTAAAACTATCCTATAAATACACAACTTATTTACACACTAAACTCACAAATCTCACAATCCTCTCTATCAAAAATCTCACAATCCTCTCTATAAAAAATGTCTAAGAAAACACCACCAACCAAAGGCCGAAAATCCCGTTTGGCAAACGCCCCGCATATTTTAACACCAAATCCGAATTTCCAGTTAATCGGTGTCTCACCAAGAATCAATTTCCAACCCCCTGCTTTCGAATATCAATCCCAACAAGCTCCACAACAACAAGCTAACAATCCATTTTGTATTAATCGTCCATTTGTTCCACCGCATCAAAACATCCACCACCAACAACAACAACAAAGCTACTCCCGTCGAAGCAACCAATCTATGTATGGTTCACCCGAATCTGTGTACCGTCCAACAATGGATTCATCAACGTCTTCATATTCAAATTATCAAAAATATTCTCCGGTTAACCGTATCAATCTTGAGTGTTTTGATTTCGATGACCAATTATACAACAATCCTAATTTTTATGCTGGAACCGGATCGGGTTATCCGGCTCAAGAGTATCACGGTTCGGGTACCGGTTCGGCTCATGGATCGTATCACGATTCGGTTAACCTTGATGACGTAGAAGAAGAAGAATGTCGAGAAGAGACGTCACCGGTCAAACCAAAGAAACGAGCTACAAAGGAAAAGAAGAAGGCTGTCGAGAAAGAAGCCAAAGAATGATTCGTCGCTTTGGTCCAAAAAAGAAGAGATCGCCTTGTGCAACGCTTGGTGTGATGTATCCGAGAATAGTGTAACCGGAAACAACCAAATTGCTAGAGGATTTTGGCAGAAAGTTATTGATTACTTTCAGAAGGAGGTTGGTGTAGAAAGAACGTACAACTCTATCATTACAAAGTGGGAAAATAGGATTCGTCCTAGAGTTGGTCAATTTTGTGCCATTTACAACAATGCTCTCAGGAATTACGGAAGTGGTGAAAATGACCTCACTATTTATACACGAGCGTGTGATGAATACCAACTAGTGTGTGGTCATCCGTTTTTTTTGGAGCATTGTTGGAAGATTTTGAGGGACCATTCTGCTTGGAAGGATAATGAGATGCCGGCTTTTTTAAGCCAAGATGATGGTCGCAAAAAATCAAGGACTTCAACCGACTCGGATGTGCCTTCGTCTGTGCCTGATAGACCAATTGGTCGTGATACCGCAAAGAAGAATAAAAAGAAATCTTCGGAGTTTTCGAAAGCTATGATTATGGAAGGTGTTGCCGAGAAATGGGGCAAGATCAAGTCCAAGGTATTCGGGCAGAAGAAGGAGCTGGCAGACCTGCACTATGATTTGAAGAAGAAAGAGCTAGAACAACGGCAAATCGAGTTGGAGATGGAGCAAAAGAGAGAAGAAAGGGAAGACAAAAAATTGGCACTAGAAGAACGAAAACTTGAATTAGAGCGACAAAAGAAATATGATGCAGATCTCATGTTCTATTGCACGCCAATCGACGAATCTTTGCCCGCAATAGAACGACAAACAATGCAGAAACTCAAAGAGTCGATCAAGGCACGCCAGAACCTAGAATTTTAATAAGTGTTGTAATGTTTTAATAAGTTTCGTAATGTTTTAATTTTATTTGAATTATTATGTAACGTTTTAATTATTAATGAAATTTTATTTTGTGTTAAAAATGTTAAAAAAAAAAAAAAAAAAAGAACTTGGTCGCCCTTACTGGGGCACCTAATCGCCTGAAGGTCGCTGGAGAGAGAAAGCTGACGTGGCAGGGAAAATGAGGGGGATTGAATCCCCCTACTGGGGGCAGCCTAAAACACAAGTAAAATCAAGTGTACAAACTTCTAAAGAGAGGACATCGAGTGGAGTTAAATAATGTGGTATATTTGAGGGTTATGAAATTTATAGACGTTAAGGTTAAAACTTCAAGCCGGGTTTTTTTGACAAAGATAACATTTCACTCCTCACAATGGAGGTAATTTGAACATAAAAGTTACATCGAACATAATGGGCAAAATCGAAACCGACTTGCCAAACAAAATACACAAGGTAACAAGTTAAGCCAAAACAAGAGATACACCATAATAGTTGTGACAGACTACAGCAACACCATACAAGGTTGGGGGGAATCACCAAGGTGAGCTTTTGGTAGACACAACCATATGAAGATGTAGCTTGATAAAAGTACATAAAGTACATAAAACATACATAGAAGATAAAACTGAGCATCCTTAAAGGAGCCATACCTAAACCAAACAGATCTAAAGTCAAAACCCAAGGCAACAGCAAGCCATCGATGACGGACCACAACAGATCTGAGCAGAAGAGACCGGATGGTAACGGATCTAAGTAGAAGACAGCGGTAGCGGCAGCGACTTTAGCGGCAGCGGCGAAGATGGGAGATGACAGATCTGTGAGTAAGGGCTTTATTGTGAGAAAGGAAAAAGTACAAGAAAATATGGGAGAAGGAGGTCCAGACGGCAGGCCAAAAATGACCGCCGGAGAAAGATGAGATTTGTTTGGTAAGGGTTAGGGTAGATTGGGTTTATTTTTAGAGAGAGGTTGGAGAGAAGTTAGAGAGAGAGGGATGTATTACCGTAGATCTTCAAGCCGGGTTTAGCTTTGGTTAAGATTCACATGGGTTCACGAAGGGAATCACTTTACTCATTTACTGAGACACTTTACTCGTTTACTGAAACACAATACTCGCTTTATTTAAATACATAATTTGCATTTACTTACGGTCACAAGTGCATTAAACTATTACAATTTGCCTGAGTTATGAACCGGTAATTACGTAGGAAGCGTGAATGTTGTGAATAGATCTATTGGGATTTAAGTCACCCGTCCGGGTAGTTTCCCCACTTGACTGGTATGTCAAACGGACTTATAATTATTTGAGGAACTTTAGGTGTCCTAGGTGGACATCTACCAGAAACTTTGGGTGTCCTAGATGGACATCTACCAGAAATTAAAAACTAGAAAACTTAAGGCTTTGGTGTTAGGAACTTAGGGCAATGGTAACAATTATTATATATGACATTGTATTTGTGATACTAGTCATATACACTTATTTCTTGTGGTCCGCACATGAAGTTATATGTAGACCTAAGATGTTATAAGTCTTGTATGGGCGAGATTTGTAACAGGATTAGGTTGACATATACTCGTCATGAACTCACCATCATTTGTGTTGATACTTTTATCATGTATTATCCCAGGTTTGTATGGCATAGCATTGGCTAGGAGCATGAGTCGCATGACATGTTTTAAAGACTGGGATGCATTATATTCAACATTCGATATTATTTTTGATAAACATTTTATGTAATCTTATAATTTGAGACCTTTTGCTATTACTCTGATTTCATTTATCGAATGGTAACTGTAACACTCCAAATCTCGGTACACCGGAAGACTTAAACAAGTTTTCGGGGCGTTACTGGATTGGCACATCAAACAATTATAGCAAACAAGATAATCATATTATAGTTCAAAAACCAATCCCAAATTTAATTATCCAAATACAAACATCCCAAAATAGTCAAATGTAAGGCCCAACATAATTTATAAAATAAGTCCGCATAATATTATCAAAGTTTAAATATGATCCTTCAACCATGCCTCATTGCCAAGCTTCCACAAAACAAGCATTCCAAACATCAACTTAGATACCTGAGAAAAACATGCTAAAAGGTCAGCTAACGCTGGTGAGTTCATAGGTTTAAGTTCAAATTCAATAGTGGATCTGTAAGATTTTATTTGCTATGCGAGACTAAGATAGATACACAAAAACACATCATTCTCATACCAATACCACAATCAATAACGCAATCAATAACATAATCGACGTCATAGTAGGGTCCTAAGCGACTCTAGCCAGCGCAGTCGTAGCAAGGTCTAGAACAAATGCTACCCTGGACTAGGTCGAGGTAGAAGTCTATACTTAGCTAGGCAAGTGTCATAGCAACATGATTGCTACCCTATACTAAGGCAACAACTACCACATATCTATCTAAACAGTCAACACATAAGCAAATCAAAATAGTTTAAAAGGTCCAAAAGAGTAGCATGATTTCTCACCCCAATTTAGTTAAAACAGAGATAAAAGTGGGGCTATGAAACTCACCTCAAGCAAGCAACGCACAAACAAACACTAGCAACGAAGTTAACATCTAACACGGCTCAACAACTACTGACTAGGCACAACCTATTAATATAAACCAATTCTTAATATATAATTCCAAATTCAACGTTATCTACCCCAATGTATTCCTTTTCTTTATCTCCAAAATATCTTGTTTCACCATTTAGTCGTAGCGTTTGGTATCGTCATGTGTGTGTATCGACTCAACAAGACATCATGAATGCACTCAAATAACCACAAAGCGACTCAATGCAACACAATGAGACGTCTAAGCGATAAGCTCCATAGTCCAATAAGTTTTGGAATAAATAGTAGACCTTATCAAATTCGTCAACTCGATAAACTCAATCATTTATTCGTGTCGCTTATTATTCCATAAATGAGTCGCGTCCTAACGAGTCATAAGGATAATTCACCCATTAATAACGTTATCCTACGTGCCTAACGGGCTCTTATTAGATTCGTCAACCAATAAGTCCGCTATCCACGTGGATTGACGCTATTTATGTTAGGTCATCCGTAACCCATGCACAAGACGTAAATAGTATTAAATGCTCGAAAATGGCATTAAATGCTCATAAATGGCACATTTCGATAAACGTGCACTCGAAACATTAAATACTCATTAATTAGAAAACCTTTCCATTTTTAGTCGTTAGTTTCCATTTAAAATAGCGAATAACAAGACGAATCTTGTTATCGAAGGTTTTAGTATAGAAACCATTTACTATTATTTATGTTTCTTAGTTTTATTAACATGTTTATATATATATATTACGTCCATTTCAATATAAGTTTCAAATCGTTATTTCATTTCGAGTCCACAAGCACGAGTCATGACTTCTCGGCTTTTATACATTCTATAGTCCAATATATATTAAAGTCCATGTTACGGCGTTATCGGGGTCAACTATTACTAAAAAGTCAAAGTAACACCGACGTTCCTCAAAGTTGACAATTTATAACATAAGTCCAAGTAAATAATCACAATATCGCAAATCAATCTCCAATCAACCCATATCAATCTCGCCATCCAAACAAAACTACCAAATATACCCGTAACCAATGTCACTACCCTAATGGTCTTGACACGGTCCCGGTTAAGACCACGTGAACCAAACAAGCTCTAGAAGCTTTTGGGCTCCACGCGTCTCATCCAAACACTAACAAAAACTACCAACAAGCTACCACAACGACCCGACCCGGACCCTTGGTCCTCATGCGTCACGTACGCCACACCAACGCCCCATACGAGGCCCTAGTGGCTCGTTCCACCTAGTATCTCCATCCAAGCACTCCCCAAATGGCTTCTGATAAGGTTTTAAAAGGTACCATTTTGAGGGGTCGTTTAAGTCCTTATTTGATCACTTTTGTATCCGTTATTGCTTAATATCGTTCCTTTTCACTTTTTAGGTCTCGTGAAGGCAAAATGCTGGAATGGCACTTATTTGGACGAAAAGGCGCGAATATATGAAGAAAATGGCCAAAGTCGAAATCAGACACTCACAGTCGCTGAATGTAGAAGGCGACGGCGTCAGGTTCTATTTGCGACGCCGTCGGAGAATTATTGTGACGGGTCAGAACACAAAACTCGTGTTTTCAAGAGACGGCGTCTAGTTGTGAAAGAGTAGGCCGTCGCTACTCAGACGGCCTAGATGCGATCCAGACGACGTCAGAAGCTGAAGAGGACGGCGTCACGGACATAAGGTGACGCCGTCGCAAGGTTAACGTGGCCAAGACGAAACCATAATGGCGGCGACACGACGGCGTCACTAAACATAAGGTGACGCCGTCGCAATTGTAATCTTATATATAGAATCCGAATTTTTCAGTCTTTGTGTGGAGAGTCTTTGGAGTAAAAACCTAAAACCGAACCTAAGGTGTCTTGTACAGTATTTTAGGGTTTTTAACCCTATCTTACATCAAGATAAGTCTTTGCTTCATTAATTCAATTATGTCTTTGATTATTTGTGTGTATGCTTGCATGTTCTCCATGTCCGGCTAATTTATTTGTGTGTTTGCTTAGGAAGTATGAAACTTAATTATTGAATATTGATTGGTTGTTTCTTATCTTAGTTGATTAATGATCTAGTAATGCGATAGGTCATTCGTTGTGTACTTAATGCTTGATTCATCTTTGTGAACCTTAGAGTATGATTACCTGAGTGATTGTAGGCTAAAACATCCGAAGAGTGCCTTAGAGTAGGAGTCTATAATCTCTACGTGGATTTGTAGAGAAGACCCTTTGGTAAGTTCAAAGAGTTAGGGAGAAACGCATACCCTACAACTTTAGAAACACAACGCAACTAGGAATAAGACGTGACACTCAACCATCAATAGGAGATAATTAAGGAGTAATACAAACTAAGTAAACACATCTTTAAACTATCATACGAGCACACATTAATTAGACATAGACTCCCACAACCTTAGTTTAGATAAATAGATAATAGTAGAGTAATCGGTAGAAATACCAACCCCCCAAATCCAATACCCGAGATTCGTACCTTTCCATTTTCATAAAATATAAAAAGATAAAAAATAATCTTCCTCAACCTTAACCTTAGCGTAGTAACTCCCTACTAGCATTCCTATTCCCCTAGAGAACGATATCAATACCCGTGGCTTACCCTAATTACTACACTACAACGATTAGGTTCACTGCCTAGGGTGTTATAAAACTTGCTCGAAGAAAAGGAAGTTTCCTTGACCCCGAACGACGCGTGTAGCGTTATCAAGTTTTTGGCGCCGCTGCCGGGGAATAGAATAGCTAGTTAGTAGTCCACCTCGTTTTGGTTTCCTTACTTGATTCCTATCAAGTAACTTTTTTTTCTCATTTTTAGCTTCCTCGTAGTCTATCCCCCTTCTTTGTGCCTTTGTTCGTAAAACTTTTCCATTGACTCTTCCGTTCACCATCATGGAGAACGCGAATCCACCAAAACTTTCACCCAATCAACAAAATCCACTACATAATCTACCCTTTCCACTCCAAAATGAGATCCTGAGGTTCCAGCAACATCATGATGAATCCTTTCCTGAGGCTTGGACTCGCATTAAATATTTATTGCAAAAAGTCCTTTATCATGGTATTGACTTACTGTTTCCACTACAATTCTTTTACACTCGTATCGCCCACGAAACCCAAAGGAGACTTGACTATGTAACGGATGGGGATATTTGGGGACGTGGTGCTCGATTTGCATGGGAAACCTTTGAGTTTCACGCCCAATTTAGAAGTGGAACATGGGACCCAAAAAACGAATCTTTAGACCTATTTTCAATTTGGAAACTTCGGTCGGAAAGGTTGTTTAGGAAGGAGATGATTAGAGTTGAGGTACCAAGGTGCATGTCATGGTTAGGCGCTACCACAATACAAAATGAATACATAGGTGATCTTGATAAGATGGAGGATAGAGTAGAAAATCCAACCCCATCGGATAACCCACAAGTCTTACCATCACTTGAGGAACACACATCGCCTATAACTTACCCGGAAGAAGTAGAAGAGACTATAGGAACCCCAATTAGAGAACCTTTGGACCAAACGCCATTAGAGAATGTAGGTTTAGATGCTTGTTGTCATGACCTCTCTCTTAGTCCTAGGGAAGTTCCATATTTTGATGAACCGGAGCCTCACTTAAAAACCTTACCCAATTTTCCGTCTTTAGATGTGAATCTTGGAATTGAATTAGGCCCCAATCCACCCATCAAAATAGATAGTCCGGGTAGTTGCTTGATAAAGGTGGTAGATTCTAGGCCATGTAGAGTAGAAGCCGATATAGGAGTAACCCATGACCTTACACACTTATATCACCCATTCATGGTTGATAACAAGAAACACTATGGGTTTAAACCGGGTTTATTAGGTCAAGATGGATCCTTAACCATGAATCTTTTGAAGTTGGTAGAAAATGATCCATTCTTAGGAGAGATATTTGATTCTCTCGCTACACCAATAGACTTAGGTAAGGTTATAATGAATAGAGCACACTTCTTTGAGCATATAAATCACCCATCATCCTCTCCTAACGTAGCAAATTTCCACCCTAAGGGTGTGTATTGCTACTATCACCCGCACTTGAACTTAAGTGTAGGGAAAACTTCCCCTTTATCTGTTAAATAAGGGTAGAGTCACGCTCGTGACTCGAACAAAAACAAGCGCTTCTTGGGAGGCAACCCATGTGTATTTGTTTTTCATTTACATTTGTGTGTCGTATATCTTTTATTGATTGTTTATTCTCATGTTTAAATTTGTAAAAAAGCTTTATTTTGTCTTTAACCTCGTCTTAATTACATATAAAGGTATTTTACATAAGGGATAAGTGTAGGGAAGATTACACACGTTTTCAAAAGAAATGTAAACATGAGAATAACAATTAACTAAAAGATATATAAGTTTGTTTGTTCAAGTCAAATGCTTGTATCGAGTCATAATGAATGTTTTGCAGAAATTTGTCCTAAGAGTGTCCCACGACGTTCCTTCGACCTTCTATCGCTTTTATTTACATGTTTCCACGAGTTTTGATTATTTATTTGTCAAGTTTCGTGTTACGGTTTAAAAGTTACGTTATCTCTCGTTATAGGATTTTATTGTGCCGACTCACATAGTGCTTAACGAAAAGGCTAAAAATCATACGACGACTCATACGATAATAAAATAAATCATAAAAACCAATAAACGATATAAAAACAAGTCATGGTTAATCGAAATAGTTTTAAAAGCAATTACCTGGTTTAACTTAGCGTAATGTTGTTACCTAAAATGGGCCCCCCTAATTGCTAGTTGTCACAACCTCCCAGCCTCAAAAGAAACCCGTCCCGGGTTTCACTCCGAATTGCTTGATGTTACGAAGAGTTTAGGGTACTTCCTACGGAATACGTCCTCACGTTCCCAAGTGAACTCTGGTCCATGACGAGAGTTCCAACGAACTTTGATAATCGGAATACGGCTATGCTTCAGCCGTTTAACCTCACGATCCATGATCTCAATCGCTTGCTCAACGAAATTCAATTTCTCATCAATACGGATATCTCTCATAGGTACAACTAAGTTTTCCTCGGAAAGACATTTCTTAAGGTTACTAACATGGAAGACATCATGTGCAATGCTCAACTCCGAAGGTAGCTCAAGACGGTAAGCTACTGGTCCGATTCTTTCTAGGATTGGAAAGGGACCAATGTATCGGGGATTGAGTTTTCCACGCTTCTCGAAACGTATCACTCCTTTCCAAGGAAAAACCTTCAACATAACACAATCTCCTATATGAAATTCTAAGGGTTTACGTCTCCTATCGGCGTAACTCTTTTGTCTATCACGAGCGGTTTGCAAACGATTACGGATTTGAACTATCTTCTCAGTGGTTTCTAGAAAGAGTTCGGGACCGGTAAGCTGACTCTCGCCAACTTCCGCCCAACAAACTGGAGAACGACATTTTCGACCATACAATTCCTCAAATGGTGCGGCCTTAATGCTAGAATGATAACTATTATTGTAGGAGAATTCGACCAAAGGTAGGTATTTCTCCCAGCCTTTGCCGAAATTGATGACAAAGGTACGAAGCATATCTTCTAAGGTCTGAATGGTCCTTTCACTCTGACCGTCGATTTGAGGATGATAAGCAACACTTATATCCAATTTTGTTCCTGATGCTGACTGTAAGGATTTCCAGAAGTGGGATGTAAAACGGCTATCTCGGTCGGAAATGATAGATATCGGTACTCCATGACGCGATATATCTCCTTGATATACAGTCGAGCGAGCTTGTCGAGACTATCGACCTCGCTAATGGCCAAGAAGTGAGCAAACTTAGTCAAACGATCCACGATTACCCAGATAGCGTCATTGCCGCTAACTGTTCTTGGTAATTTGGTGATGAAGTCCATGGTGATTCGCTCCCATTTCCATACAGGGAGTTCGGGTTGAACTAAAAGTCCTGAGGGTTTCTGGTGCTCGACCTTTGTTAGGAGTTATTAAAAAATAATGTAATAGTATAGTGGTTCCTACTGATAGGTTCCTGTTGATAGTTAAAGTGTTTCTGTTGTTAGTGCAGTTCCTGCAGATAGTTGTAGTTGTTGCTGTTAATTATTGTTTCTACGGATAGTAGTATCCGTATTATTAGTATTTAGTTAGGATATGCATGAGTTATATTAGGAAGAGATAATGCATATCTTCTACACGTTTTGTAATGGGCTGTATTAGGGTTTCTTGTAGTGTAAAAGAAACCTGCGGCTATGAATATTGTACGTACTTGAAAACATTCTTTAGTGATTAATATAGATCCATAGAGGATCAAAGTATTTAGTTGTTATTGTCTTCTTTAACTCTTGTGTTTATATTCCGGGTAAGCATAAGTTTATAAGAGATTCTCCATAGTTTACTTGTGATTACACAAGTATTCTATCCATTTCCTAAAAGGCTCAAAAGATCTATCTAGGAATGATACAACAATTGGTATCAGAGCCTGGTGAGAATCTCTGTCAAAGAAGATCACTGTTGTCTCTTAAAACCCTAAAACTCTCTAACAATGTCAGAAGCAGGAGATAATGTGGAAACTCCTCAGAGCAGCACTCAGACTCAACCAATTCAACAGGTTGTTACCATCACCATGTCAAACAATAATGCTAAGTTTCCCTATCTCAAGAAGGACGAATATGAGATCTGGGCAATGAAGATGGAGAATTGGATCACTAATAGTGATTATCATCTCTGGAATGTTGTTCTGAAAGGTAACAGTAGAAAGAAAACGAGAAGAGATACTAAAGGGAACATAATAATTCTTCCTCCTATGTCTGCTGATGAACATATTGCGGTCCAGAAGGAAACCAAGGCAAGGGCAATCTTGCTTCAATCACTTCCAGATGACCATATGAGTGATTTTCATCACCTTGATGATGCAAAGGAAATCTGGTTGGCCATCAAAGCAAGGTTTGGAGGTAATGACGAATCCAAGAAGATGAGAAAGACAATGTTGAAGCAGGAGTTCAAAATCTCTGAAGAAGAAGGCATACACAAAGGGTATGATAGATTTAAGAAGATCTTGAGTCAACTCAATCAGATGCAGTCAAAACTAGACAATGAAGACTGCAACACCATGTTTTTAAGGGCTTTACCTTCTTCCTGGGGACGTGTTTGCATCACACTCAAGGCAAAGGGTGGTCTTGAGTACTTAAGCTTTGATGACCTGTACAACAAGCTCAGGACTCTTGAAATTGATATCAAGGGTCACTTAAGCTATTCTCTCACTCCAACCAATTCAGCATTTGTTAGCACTACTAGTGCTAATATCAAGAAGTCATATGCTGATAGCCCAAGCTCATCTTCAACATCAACCATATACACCTCTTCTAGACCAAGAAATCACTCAAAGTCTGGAAATGTGGTGAAAGATGCACTTTATTCTTTGTTGTTGAAAGTGAACCTCAACAGCAGCTAGCCTATGAAGATTTTGATCAGGTTGATAAATGGGACTTGGAGGAATTGGATATAAAGTGGCAGATGGCTATGCTTTCAGTAAAAGTCAACAGGTTTGAAAAGAAGTCTGGAAGAAAGATCAATTTCCAGGGAAGGGATGCAGCAAGGTTTGACAAGAAGAAGGTCGGGTGTTATGAATGCAATCAACTGGGTCACTTTGCCAGGGAATGCACTGAAAAGAAGGGAAGTGACAAGAAAAGATACCATGCATTCAAGCTCAAAGAACATGAGGAACCTAAAGCCATGGTGTATGTGAATTCAATGCTTGATTGGACTGCTCATGAGACTGAAGATAAGGAAGGTGGTGCTTCTCATCAGTTTGGAATGCTTGCTGAGACTGGAGATATTGCTGAGGAATTTGCTCTAATGGGTATCTTATCTCAGGTAAATACTTGTATATTTGGTTGTAATTTTAAATATGCTGCCCTTAAAATGGAATATGATGACATTGAAGGCCAATATAAAGATAACTATGTTCAGGTACAAACCTATAAAAATATAGTTAAAACTTTGGAAAAATAAAAGGTTTGGTACCAAAATAATCAATTGGCTTATGAAGAGAATGTGGAAAACTAGAAGGGGGGGTTGAATAGTTTTACCAATTTAAAACTTCCTTTTAAATATTTAGATTGACTTATGTCAATCTATTTGGTTGTTTATGTTGGACGTTGATAGATAGATATATAAACGTGTAATGAAAGATAAAGAGTAAGAAGCACATCACCACGACACAAGTATTTATAGTGGTTCGGCTACAAGGACACCTTCCTTGCCCTACTCCACTCCCCGAGTCACCTACTCGAGAGTTCGTAAACACTACACCAACTCCTTATGGCGGAGAAGCCTTCACAACGTCGCTTAACCTTTTTCCGGTACAAAGCTAAATACCGAGTTCCTTCACACCAAAGTGAACCACACCGAACACAACGTCGCCTACGCTTTATACGGTGCTAGGCTAACAACCGAGTTATTTCACACCAAGGAGAACTAATCCTATCACAACGTCGCCTACCCTTTATTAGGTACTAGGCTAAGCACCTAGTTCCATTACTATGGAGGAACTACTACCCTTCACAACACAACACCTAATATCAAGGAGATCCACTCCTTGTTACAACACCATCAAGGATATCATCATCCTTGGAAGTAAACAAATACTTATATGTATAACGATGCACCTCATCGATTATACGACCTAGGCATTCTTCCCAAATGCCACTTGATTTGATTCTTAGGCATCCTTCACTAATGACTTTGACACAACGCTTGGCACTCTTCACTAATGCCTTCGTCTTGACACCTTTAGCATTCTTCACTAATGCTCTTGACACAGACGATAAGCACATTTCACAAATGCTTTCATCTTGACACTTTCGGCATCTTTCACTAATGCCTTCAACCCAACATCTACGGAGGAAGAAAGAACTATCAACAAGAGAACCTTAGTTGTCTTGATGATGACGAAGCATGGAAACTCATGGACTTGAGCTTGCTCGTCTTCAAGAAGTGGTGATCTCGCCTTTAAGAGGAACCTAGAGAATCACACAAAAACAAAAGACAAACTACATAGATCACTTGGATATGAGGTTAGAGGGTTATAATACTTGGAGAAGTATGTGTGTAAAGTGGTGAGTAGAAAGGAAGAAATGGCTCTCTATTTATAGAGAAAATTATCTACTGTTCCCCGGATCCCGCGGATCCCTCCCACAAGGGATCCGGCTAGCACAAAGCCAGGGATCCGTGGGACGCTCCTCTTTGCCCATGGGTATTTTTGGTTATGGGTCATGGGTTATGGGTTGATCCATGGTTTTCTTTCTAGATACAATGTATCTCAAGGATACAATGAACTTGGTTAAGTGGTATATATAAAACCATGGGTTATGGGTCAATACCATTTGCTAGTTTGTACCCATTTTAGTATATACTTGTTTTTACCCATTTTAGTATACTTAGTTTAAGTATATGCTAACCCAATATGTAAACATTAGTTGTTGTACATATGTATCTAAATCATAAAATCACTTATACTTGTTTTAGTGTTTTATGTAAAAACGTAAGTGTGTTAGGAAACTATTGACTCAAACTATTTACGTATTCTATTTGTTTCGTTAAAATGATTTTACGTTTGTTATCGACAAAACATTAGAAGATCGTAAAATATAAATAAACGTTTTTACGGCTTATTTGTATCAACAATCTCCCCCTTTTTGTTGATGACAAAACATAAAATTAGTTTAAGAAAAAAACTAGAATTCGTAGTAAATTTGAATTAGTAGTTTTTAATTTCTTCTTCCCCTTTTTGTCGAAACAAAAAGTGTTAAAAGAAACCAACACAATTTTTATAAGAAAAATACGTAAAAATGTAAAGAGAGCAAGTGACGGGAATGTTACTCGTCTTAACTCCCCCTTGACGAGTCCATCCCTTTGAGAGGGCATCAAGGACATGACATAAAATAACTAATTGTGTTTGCAAATATGTTTGCAAATGGTTCGTCTAAGTGACGAAAATGTGCTCCCCCTTGAAGATTGCAAAGTTGCAATGGGGTGTCATGAAGTATAATCCAAAATCAGATTAAGTTGCAAATGTTTTTGCAATATCGTTTGACACAAAGCTCCCCCTAGCTTTATGGTATCAAAATCTTCATATGTATTTTGAAAATCTACAAAGTAAAGGTTAGAAAACAAGAGTATAATGCATAATTTCTTGCAAATAAAACTCAAGTTAGTAGAAATTTGTCCTTCTATACCACGGATCCCACGATTACCTTCTTGGAGGGATCCGGCTAGGCATTTTGGAGGGATCCGGCTGTCTGTTGACAGTTTCTTCAGTAATGAGAGTGTTTCGATCAATGCTAATGAAGATGTGAAGTAGTATATGATATAGCAAGCATAAAGCACAAAGCACAAAACAATTATGGCATATAGATATTCATTCAATAAACAAGAGATGATCAAACAAATCTCTAAAACTAAGAGAATGAACTAGCCATACAAGAATTACTAATGCTAATGAGTTACCTAAACTCAAGATTCAACTAAAAGCTTATTGATGATCAAGGATGAGATAAGTTTCCTAAACGTTCTAAGTTTGAGCTTGTGACTATGATGCTCATTGTAGTTTAGGCTTGTTGACCTCTTCGAAACGTTCGAGGAGGTGATAAAACATGAAACGTTGTTCTTCACGTAGTTCATGTATCAACCTTTCAACATGTTTACAATGATAGCAATCCTTGTCATGGTTTTGAATTTCTTGAAGTGGAAGTTCAAGTGAAGTGGGTTGAGGATCTTCAAATGAAGGAAGAATTGGTGGAGGCTCATTAAGTAATGGCTCTACAATGTTTGAGGGTGGAGGTAAAGAAGCATCAACTTCCATATGGTCGGGTGGTTGACTTTGATGTCTTCTCATAATCCAAAATGGACTATTGGGGGAATTAGAGAGTTTGATATTGGATCAAGTGTTGATTCAACACTTTGATTTTGTTGCCCAACCTTTTCAAGTGAGTTTGTTGGTAGTGGTGGAAGGTTAGATGGCAAAGTAGGTAAGTCTTCTCCATTGTGAGAATGCGGAGATGATTGTGAGGTGGTTCTAGGCACCAATGATGTTGGTTGAGTTGTGGAGGGTATGTTTGGTTTGGTAGAGTTTGGTGATGAAATCCTAGTGGGAACAATTTTCTTGGGAATTAGTTTGATTGGTTTCCTTGGTGTAGGAGAAATCCTAGCACTAGTGGACTTAACCGGAGATGATTCGGTTGAGGAAACTTCGTGTATGATCCTAGCAAGTTTCTTGGGTGGTTCTTGAGTGGATGAGTTAGCACTAGGAGCCTTTCTCATGATGAAATGACTAAGGGAAATAGTTGTAATTGCTGATAATTGTGTTTGTGTTTGATGACTAAAGTGTTCTTAGCAATATGGCTTATAAAGGGAAGAACTTGGCAAGTGCATTTAAGACTTAAGCTACTAAGATTCTTAGAGATGTGATGATTAACATGCACAAGGTTGAAGTTCAGAGTTTCACTAATCTAGGAACTCATTTAAGATGAGATGGAGTGTTTGAGTTAGGAAGATGAGTTGAAATGATTGCTTTAGCAAGGTTTGACATAATCTGTCACCCGGATCCCACGGTTCCCTCACTTGAGGGATCCGTCTAGGCTAATCCTAGGGATCCGGCTCTCAGCAGTTATGACAGGTTAGAAATCAAGTTTCTAAAAGCTAGATCCTATATTATTTTGAGTGTTTCAGTCCTCCTAAGTTCCTAAGATGAGGGTACACTTGAATGATCAAGAGTAATGAGTGTTATAGCAAATGATTGCTTTTTATGGAAGGAAGATGGGACTAGATGACTACCAATAGATGTTCAAGGATAACACTAAGAGCTTTGGTGGTGTCAAGTCATAATAAATGATCCTAGAGATCAGATTTTAGCTTGAGGTGAAGTTTGAAAAATCCTTAAAAATCACAAGACTTTGAAAAACTAATTTTTGACCCACTTTCAGATAAAGATGACTAGAAACAATTTCCTAAAATTGTTCAATATGTCCACTTGGGTGTTTTGAAAGATAAGAAACAATTTGTGAGTGTTGAAGCGGAAATATGGTGAGTTTTGATGTGTTGATAAATCAAGAGGCATTTTGACTAAGATCTTAAGTAAGTCATAAATGAGTCTAAGCCTTTCTCATCCTTGAAGTGGACTTAGTTGGGTTCTAATATCATATGCTCAGCTAATGTGATGTTATCTAGAGAGTTATCTTGATGTAAGGGATGCTGTATTGCTGATCTGATGTCACGGATCCCACGGTTCCCTCAAGGGAGGGATCCGTCTAGGCTAATCCTAGGGATCCGGCATCTGCAGATCAGAATCTTCACAGAATTGATGTGCAGATTTTGCACACTAATAAATCGTTAAGCTAAGCAATAAGAACAAGCATGTCATCACAAAGCACCACTTATAAAAACATGATAAAGTAATAATATCCAAATTACCATAAATCAAAGTGCTAAAACGTAATCACTCATACATAAAATAAAAGAAAATAAGCATATTCCTAATGTCTCTTTCGTCAATCCTTTCTTTTCCTTTTTGATGGCTTAGTGAGGTTGTAAGCAAGGTTTTGAATCATGCCCCTCAATTGTTTGAATTCCGTGGTTTCGTTTGGAATGGTTGGAAGTTGTTCGTAGTAATCAAAGGGTTTCAATTTGATGTTGGCTATGGGGTCGACATCTTCTTCTTCTCCTTCCGAGGAGTCCAAGAGAGCTTTAGGTTTCTTTCCATTGACCTTGAAGCATTTAGAGGGTATTTTGGTAAGAGGTACCATTACATGATCGGCAAGGAAATGATCATTGTTGATAGGGGATGGTTGCAATGCACTAACATACTTACAAAGTCGTGTTAGGATCATACCATATGGAAGTACTATGTTGGAAGCTTTGAATACCCCAACCATTCTCCTTACCATGTAATAGGCGAGATTAAATGGCTTTTGGTGGATAAGACAATAGATCATTTGCACAAGACATGCGTTTGGATGATCTTTGTTTCCAACTAGGCTTATGACGTTTTCCCTAAGGATTTCTTCCCATTTTCTATACATGGGATGGATTTCGAAAAGTTCCATTTGAAAAGGATTACGGTGAATGAGTTTCTTGTTTCGGTCGAAACGGGATTGGTCGGCTCTTATTTTGAAAATGGTGTCTCGGATGGTTTCGGGTTCATCAAGAGGAGTATGGTACATTGGTTTAGAATCAAGTGCTAGGTTTTGAGTGTTAGTTGCCCAATCTTGAGAGTACATACAAATTCCTTCACAAGGAATGCGAAAAATTTGAGCAAAGGTGTTGAGAGGAAGAGTAAAGTTTCGTGTATTGATGATGAAAGCGATTGAAATGCTATCATCGACGTTTCGAATGATCCTAATGCTTCTATAAAACTCAAAGATGAAGACCGGAAAAATTTGTTCATCAATGTCAAGAAGACAATCAAAATTGATTGCCGAGAATACTTGACGAATGTCGGTATCCTCAAGGAAACATTCCTTGACTACACGACCTTCGTGGATAAGTTGTTTTTCGAGCTTTTTGAAGACCTTGCGGTCGGTTTTTGAGAATTCCTCATTTCGATAATAATGAGTAAGGTAATGGACGGTATCATGATGATCTTGTTAAGTGGCTTTAGGCATGGTTGGTCCTAAAAACACAAAATTTTCAATTAGGTAAGATTAGCTGAGGTGGGTTTATGGTTTTGATTTGTATTAACAATGTTGTGAACATAATGTGAACTTAGTTATGTTAAAAGCCCCTTTTCATGATTAATTTTGAAAAACCCTAATTAAACTAATTGATTAGAGATTTGTGAAACAATAAAACCTAGAATGAGGATGATGAAAATTAGAACAAGTTAATGTAATTACTTACAATGGTGTTCTAGGAAGGAATACTTGAGAGTATGGAATCCAATGAGGATGAAATTAGTGTTTTAGTCGATTTTGTGTTATGTGAGTAGAGGGAAAAGATCAGTGATGATTTTTGAAAGTGTATAGCTGAGTTCTGTTCCACGGTTCCCCCGGATCCCTTGTATTTGGGATCCGGCTAGTACAACTAGAGGGATCCGGCTACTGTGGACAGAAAAAGGGTTGTTTGACATTATTTTTGTAGTAGGCTTATAAACTAGCTTGCAAAAAATAGTTTGGAGGTATTAGATGAAGATTGTTTTTGGATGACGGGTTTTTGATGAATCACATATCGAGGGTTCATATGTGACGACGGCGTTAGTTTGACGAATCAAAAGGAATACTATTCCCGATGATGAATAAGATGGAAAAGTGACGAAAGAGACTTCTAACGATGCTAGTAATTATTAAACAAAGAAAACTATGAAATAAATTAAACTCATGTAACCTATCTAATGAAAAGTAAAACATACCTCTATGCTTCTTGGTTTGGCATAATACCAAAAATACTTCATGAGCTTTTAAAGTAATCCTTTGTACTTGGTGTACGTAAGTTGTGATTTCTTTTAGATCCTTCCTTGAATGTTGACTTCATTATTCTTTGAATAGAGATGAATGTTTTGAAACGATTCTAGCATGAAGATTTCTTGAAACAAAAATTGTTAGAATGATCTATCAATGTCCAACAAAATGACTTAAAAGAAAATATGACCTTTAAAAAAAATCCTTCTTTGTAGTTTTCAAACATACACGGATCGTATCAAGTCTTTAAAGTACAACATACTTTAAGAAACTTGGTAACGAAGCTCTGATGCCAATTGTGGAAAACTAGAAGGGGGGGGGGGTTGAATAGTTTTACCAATTTAAAACTTCCTTTTAAATATTTAGATCGACTTATGTCAATCTATTTGGTTGTTTATGTTGGACGTTGATAGATAGATATATAAACGTGTAATGAAAGATAAAGAGTAAGAAGCACATCACCACGACACAAGTATTTATAGTGGTTCGGCTACAAAGACACCTTCCTTGCCCTACTCCACTCCCCGAGTCACCTACTCGAGAGTTCGTAAACACTACACCAACTCCTTATGGCGGAGAAGCCTTCACAACGTCGCTTAACCTTTTTCTGGTACAAAGCTAAATACCGAGTTCCTTCACACCAAAGTGAACCAAACCGAACACAACGTCGCCTACGCTTTATACGGTGCTAGGCTAACAACCGAGTTATTTCACACCAAGGAGAACTAATCCTATCACAACGTCGCCTACCCTTTATTAGGTACTAGGCTAAGCACCTAGTTCCATTACTATGGAGGAACTACTACCCTTCACAACACAACACCTAATATCAAGGAGATCCACTCCTTGTTACAACACCATCAAGGATATCACCATCCTTGGAAGTAAACAAATACTTATATGTATAACGATGCACCTCATCGATTATACCACCTAGGCATTCTTCCTAAATGCCACTTGATTTGATTCTTAGGCATCCTTCACTAATGCCTTTGACACAACGTTTGGCACCCTTCACTAATGCCTTCGTCTTGACACCTTTAGCATTCTTCACTAATGCTCTAGACACGGACGATAAGCACCTTTCACTAATGCTTTCATCTTGACACTTTCGGCATCCTTCACTAATGCCTTCAACCCAACTTCTACGGAAGAAGAAAGAACTATCAACAAGAGAACCTTAGTTGTCTTGATGATGACGAAGCATGGCAACTCATGGACTTGAGCTTGCTCGTCTTCAAGAAGTGGTGATCTCGCCTTTAAGAGGAACCTAGAGAATCACACAAAAACAAAAGACAAACTACATAGATCACTTGGATATGAGGTTAGAGGGTTATAATACTTGGGGAAGTATGTGTGTAAAGTGGTGAGTAGAAAGGAAGAAATGGCTCTCTATTTATAGAGAAAATTATCTACTGTTCCCCGGATCCCGCGGATCCCTCCCACAAGGGATTCGGCTAGCACAAAGCCAGGGATCCGTGGGACGCTCCTCTTTGCCCATGGGTATTTTTGGTTATGGGTCATGGGTCATGGGTTATGGGTTGATCCATGGTTTTCTTTCTAGATACAATGTATCTCAGGATACAATGAACTTGGTTAAGTGGTATATATAAAACCATGGGTTATGGGTCAATACCATTTGCTAGTTTTTACCCATTTTAGTATATACTTGTTTTTACCCATTTTAGTATACTTAGTTTAAGTTTATGCTAACCCAATATGTAAACATTAGTTGTTGTACATATGTATCTAAATCATAAAATCACTTATACTTGTTTTAGTGTTTTATGTGAAAACGTAAGTGTGTTAGGAAACTATTGACTCAAACTATTTACGTATTCTATTTGTTTCATTAAAATGATTTTACGTTTGTTATCGACAAAACATTAGAAGATCGTAAAATATAAATAAACGTTTTTACGGCTTATTTGTATTAACAGAGAAGAATAGGGTGCTAGAAAGAGAGTTAGAAAATACTACTAATTTGTTAAAATATACTGAGAATGAAAATGTTAAGATAAACTTAGAAAAAGAGGATCTAATGGCTAAGTTAGACAGTGAGGTGGCTAGATATAAATAGTGGCAATAACAATCTAAGCATCTATCTAAGTTGATTAACAGTTCTATGTCTGTAAAACCTAAGATTGGGTTGGGACTCAAGGATTATATATGGCCAGATGAAGTTTATGACCCTAATGACTATAGTATTTTTGACCCTGTCTATGATGCTGAGGAAGAACTTTATCAAAAACCTGTTAAGTTTCTAAAAGAAGGAGAAATGAGTTCTATTTCTCCACCAATAACAGGAACATTTGAGCCACCCTCCACACACTTAGACTTTGATGAATCACCTATGACCTATGGCCAAAAGTCTAATGACTTATCTGATACTGGCAGTGAAGCTAATGACTTTGTCTCTTGTTCTTTCAGTGATAAGACCTCAGAGACTCATACCAATGACTTTGCCAGTTGTGATTCAAGTGACAAGTCTGCCTCACCCAAGACTGTTGTCCCTACCCCAAGAGTTGCTGCTGATGAATCCACTTCAAAGACAACTTCTTTTAAAAACATTTCTTTTAATTCTGTTAAGAACAATTCAGTTTCTGGTTTTGGTTTTAATAAGGTTGTTTGTAATAAGATGATAACATCAAATTGTCCTGATATTCTAAGCGTTAATTTCCCCCTTTATCATCACATTATGAGTAAAATGCTAGTGAAAACATCCTTATTCCTTATTATTTCATTTCAGGACCTATTTTATGCAAGGAAGCAGTGAATGCACATTTCCAAGCCCAAAGTATGACTTTTGTCTCAACTACGGCGTAACCAAGTGATGAAGTTACGGCGTAATAATGATTATGAAGATTACGGCATAACAAAGGAATATAATTACGCCGTAACATGACTACCGAACATTATGCAGCTTACTTGACAAGAGATACGGCGTAACCCTCAGCTCAGGTTAGCCGTAACAACGGATAAACATCAAATTTACAAAGACTACGGCGTAACCATTAGCTCAGGTTACGCCATAACTGAAGAAAAGCATATGATTTACAAAGACTATGCGTAACCCCCAGCTCAGGTTACGCCGTAACCATGGATAAGCACAAGATTTAAAGAGTTACAGCGTAACTAATTGATTAATGTTACGCCGTAACTAGTATCCGAGCCTATAAATAGTCGAAGATTTCATCAGTTTTAATCATCTATCCTTTCCCAAACCTTCTAGGGTTTGGGGAGATCAAACACAGAAGAAGAAGCATGGCTTAGGAGCATTGAATAACGAAGTTCTCGTCTATGATTTCGTTTGTATTCGAGTTTGAATTCCTTTTATATTTTTCTAGGACTTGTACTATGAATTCATGTTATTATTTGAAGTTTGCATTTATGGTATTGATCTTCTCTTTATTTCTTTATAGACATTTACTAGTCTTATCATAGATCGCTAGTCTTGGTAATATTATAAGCTTGTTAGTATCTAAAGGGCGGGGAGATATGACCAACTGACCCCATTCTGATAGGTTGCGAAGTATGGAAGGAATTGGCCATAGTACAACCACTCTTCGTGTGCGAACTGACCAAATGATCACCTATCAAGTGGAGGTATTTAAGAGGTTAGGGGAAATCTAAGTTCCTAACGGTCGGGTTTCCACAGACTAGATCTAGTAGATTTAGCCCTTAATGACTGCTATTAGATTGCCGAATGATCCCGGGTGACCTGTTCATCTTGGTGAGGAACCTAAGAACCATAGGCCATGACGAAATGACCAAAGGAGTCTGGTGATAATTAACCACTATATTGAACCTTTATATTTCGAATCAATTCATATTTGAGTTCTTAGTTAAGCTTCGCTTATCTATCTCTTTATCCTTAAATTCTGGTATCTGTGTGTTTGGAATAATAGCATATCGATGAATTATCACTATCTTATCACACCAATATATTATCAATATCATTTCTAATCATCTTAGTTCTTTCAAGGTCACAGCTCTCTTGGGACGATACTCGGATTTACCTAAGGCTTTACTACATCTGATTAGGTTCTTTGCCCGTTAGTATGTGTTTATCCTAAGTTATCTAAGTTTTATAAATATTAAAAGTTGGATGAAATAGCACATCAGCTTTTTGGCGTCGTTGCCGGGGAGCAGTTAATGGAAGATCTAAGGTATATAATATTTACCTAAATAAGAGATTTGATCACTTCCAAACCAAGGTACATATCTCAATCTCTCGTACAGTACTGCAATATTATACATTTATTCTTCAAAGCTATTAGTTACGGCGTAACTTCTGTTAAGAGTTACGACGTAACCATTAAATAATTATAAGAATTCTAAAAAGTAAAACTTTAAAATTTTTTAGTTACGGCGTAATCTCTATTAAGATTTACGACGTAACCGTTTAGCAATAATAAAAATTATAAAATCTGAAAATTTAGTTACGGCGTAACTCTTTATCTAATTACGCCGTAACATCCTGGCGGTTTAAACCTCATTCGGATGAAAAACTAGGGTTTTACATAGTTTTCACCGCCTACCACAACAGTAAAATTTTCTCTCAAAAATTTTTCGTCAAGATTTCTTCATTCCATCACTCAAACCATTGCTGGTAAGATCTATTACTACTCTTTTTGATTCGTTTCTTTCGATTATTTAATTAGGGTTTATATTTTAATATTTTGGGGATCTTGCTTGTTTCATTATTTTATTGCTATTGGTTTGATTAATTAATAATTATGATGAATTCTCCATGTTATTTTGATTCGTGTCTTATCATTATGGGTCGTTTGGGATGTTTTGACTTAGTTTAAAATGGTTTTGGGTCAAACACAAACTCAATGGTTTAGGCGCGGTCCCTCAACAATAATAGGTTAAAAAAATTATTGATTCTTTTTACTACTTGGATAAAATTGATGGTTTCGGCGTAATCTATTGCTAATTGTAACCATCTGATATGCTGAGTTTCTGGGGAGGTTACGGCATAACCTGTGGGTTATGTTACACCGTAACAGCTTGTGTAAATTGATTACGGCGTAACCTGTAATGTTGGTTACGCCGTAACTAGTACATCAGTAGGGTCATTTCCTAACTGATATATGTTTTCTTTGCAGGCGAAAACCCCGTTCCCAACCCCGCTGAGTAGGTTAGGTTTCTGGCATTTCGTGATGAGGGGATTAGGCAACTATGTCTTGATGATTACGAGAAGTTGAGAAGAAAGCACATTAGTCAGCCCGAAGCCTTGGATTTCGAGGCGTTTGATGGGATTGCCAATGGAGCTGCTGGAAGGAAACTGAGAAAATTTTGCAAGAACAAGTACACCTGCTCGTAAGGGGATTTCACTTGCAATGCTTGGATAAGGCTTTTTCGAATCACCGAGCCGATTATTCCGGAATATGTTCAGGAGTTTCTTGCTTCAGTTGAGTTCAGAAATGAGATCGAGGATGATAAGGTTTTATTGCATTTTCAGTTGGGGGTGTGAGAAGGCGTTTGACTTTGAAGGATTTTACCTAGAGAATAGGTTTGTACACTCAGGAAGAGATGGATTCTGAAGCCTTCCAAATGTTTTACAATACTTGTTGGAGGTGTTAATACAAGTAAGCCATAAAAACGTTTATTTATATTTTACAATCTTCTAATGTTTTGTCGATAACAAATGTAAAATCATTTTAACGAAACAAATAAAATACGTAAATGGTTTGAACTAATAGTTTCTAACATACTTACGTTCTCACATAAAACACTAAAATAAGTATAAGTGAGTTTATAATTTAGTATTACATATGTACAACAACTAGTGTTTACATATTTGGGTAAAATATACACATAACTAGTATGTAGTATATTGGGTAATTTAAATGGGTAGAAACTTAAGTATCATAACCCATTAACCAAATACATTGAATGTAGTTGGGTACAACCCAAAGTCCATGACCCATATCCATGGAGCTTGACCCATAAAACATTGCATGAAATCATGCTTATATCATATATGGATAATATCCATAACCCATGGTATTGACCCATACCCATTTGACTAGGTGCATTGCACTCATAAGATACATTGTATCTAGTAAGAAACCCATGGATCAACCCATAACCCATGACCCATGACCCATAACCAAAATACCCAAGGGTAAAGAGGAGCATCCCACGGATCCCTAGCTTTACGCTAGATGGATCCCTTGTGGGAGGGATCCGTGGGATCCGGGGAACAGTAAGCATTTTCTCTCTATAAATAGTGAGCCATTTCTTTATTGTTTCTCACCCCTTTCTCACATACTTTCTCCTTGAGTTTAAAACTCTCTAACCCCAGATCTAAGTGATCTATGTTTGTAGTTTTGTTTTTTTGTGATTCTCTAGGTTCCTCTTAAAGGCGAGATCACCACCTTTGAAGTCAAGCAAGCTCAAGTCCATGAGTTGCTATGCTTCCTCATCATCAAGACTACTGAAGTCCTCTTGTTGATGGTTCTTTTCTTTCTTCTAAGAAGTGTAGTGTTGAAAGACATTAGTGAAAGATTTCTCAAGTGTCAAGACGAAGACATTAGTGAAAAGTGTCAATCGTCTGTATTGTAGGCATTAGTGAAGGGTGCCTAGAAGTCAAGTTACAAGACATTAGTGAAGGGTGTCTTGAAGATCTAGTTAAAGGCATTAGTGAAAGGTGCCTTAAATGTACATTCGATATGGTGTGTTTCGATGTACAAGATAGATTAGTATTGGATCCAAGGATATTGATATCCTTGATGATGTTGTAATAAGGAGTTGGTCTCCTTTGGGATTAGTCGTTGGTGTAGTGTTGGGTATTAGTTCCTCCATTGTAATGGAACTCGGTATCTAGCCTAGTACCGGATAAAGGGTAGGCGACGTTGTGGTAGGTGTGGTTCACCTTGGTGTGAAAGAACCTGGTGGTTAGCCTAGTACCGGAAAAAGAGTAGGCAACGTTGTGAAGGTTTCTCCACCATAAGGAGTCGGTGTTGTGTAGTGATTACGAACTCTCGAGTAGGTGACTCGGGGAGTGGAGTAGGGAAAGGAAGGTGTCCTTGTAGCCGAACCACTATAAATACTCGCGTTGTGGTTTTGTGCTTCTTACTCTTATCTTTTCATTACATACTTATACTTCTATATGTTTGTTCATCAACATCCAACACACATCCAAATAGATTGACATAAGTCGATTTAAATAGTTTAAAACAAGTTTTAATTGGCAAAACTATTCAACCCCCCCTTCTAGTTTTCCACAGGAGGCATAGGCCCGAAGACCATGATACCGCCGCCTACTTCAACCGAATTTCTGCTGTGACCGGGTATGATTCGAAGCACCCACCGAATTACACCATGGTAAGAAACCCTATTCGCCATCTGGTGCACCGACTCCTTGCCTGCTCTATAAGGGCAAGGCACTCTGCTAAAGAGAAGATGACCATGGACGATTTGTACCTCTTAGAGGGGATGGACTGGGGAAATCACATTGATGTCCCCCATTATTTGGCGAGTTCATGGGCAGTGGAGCTAAGGGTTTTACCAAGAAGAGTCCAATTCAGGGGGCTTATTTTATTGGTAGGCTGGCGAGGAGTTATGATTTGATGACTGAGGAGGCTTTGGCTTGGGTATCCCGTGGGAAGGAAACTAGCTTGATTGGGTTGAATAAGCTAGTGGAATTTGGGATTTGCACCCAAGATGTGTTTGGAGTGATTGAGTTAGCTGGAATAGCCACGAGGAGAGAAGTCAGGGAAGGTAGTGGTGCTGGTGGTGCCCAAGAGGATGTTGAGGAACGTGTGCCTAGGGGTCGACGTAGGGCACACGTTATGTTGGGGATAGGTTACAGATGATCGATGAGCGGATCGAGGGGATGTCTACCGACTTCAACGAGGAGATTGATAGCCTCGGAGTGGGTTTATATGGTCTGATTAACCAGTTTGAGGGTTTTGCAAGTACATTGGATTAGGTGCAGCAGCTGCTGCAACAAGATTTCTTCAGCTGGAGTGCAGATCGTACAAGCCAAATGCTCCAGAGCATGCACCTGAGGAACCCTAGATGGCATGGACCGAAAAATGTGTACCAGCCCGACATCCCCGATATTGGAATCCAGCAGGGAGTGGCATTTATGCAGAGCGAGCCCACCCCTGGTAGCACCACAAGCACCCCATTCGACCCAACTCAGTTTCACTCCATAGACCATGATCTCCACAGGGATGATTGATTCCCATGTTTGTTGAACAATTTCTAAAACAATTTCAAACATATGTCTGTAATAACTTAATAACTAGGATATTTGTGTGCTTGGTAATCGATTGTACCGATGGGTACAAAATTTTCCTATGTATTTTTGTGCAGGTTTTGATTCTGTGATGTGAATTACGGCGTAACCCTTTAGGTCAGTTACGCCGTAACCTGTGAGGCAGCAGGAAAATTTTTGACAACATATTAGTTAAGGCGTAGTCACCGGATATGATACGCATTAGCAACCTCGTGACCCACCTTCAACATTTAGTGAGACATCTTGGGCAAGCATTTGAGAGGGGAGTTTATTTCTTTCTCGGTTATTTTTCATTTGTATTTTATTTTCCTTTTTTCGTACAAATGGGACTTTGTACACTTCAAGTGGGGGGATAGGAATAGAAATGAAGTGTAAGATTACTTAGCATACTTGCCCTAATTTTCTAGTTGGTTTTAAAAATTTTAAGCTCATTTGAAAATTTTTGTCATATTTTTAACCAATCTAGAATCACATATAGCCGAGCACACTATAACCCTTATTGTCATTGGTGAGATTTAGCATTTTCGTTTTCCCCATTTTATCCAAATCTACCAAATATTGAGTGTGCCGATAGTATTGTAAACTTTAGAACTTGGATTTTACATCACTTCGAGGCCATAGACGAGTAGTGTATCAAGTTAGCTTGGTGCATTTGGAAGAGGCAATTTGAAAAAAGCAAATGTTTTAGGATTAAACCCAAATAGCCCATATGTGTTTACTTGTGTGTGTTTATCGATTAGTCACATTGACTTTTCGACCTCCGTGTTAACCCTTTTTGTTGAACTCTCCTTTAGTGCAAGATACCCCTAGTTACACCTATTTGAGCCTATCCTTTCATGTTCTAACCCTTATTTTCGTTACACCTTTACACCTTAGCCTACCGTTTAGTCTTACCTTTTGATCTTGAAGTCATTGTTCGTCCTAGTTCGAGTTTTGAGTAAAAGTTTCGGAAGGCGTACCAAATCAACTACATCTTATTGAAGATCCTTAAAGACCCCCCAATTATCTCCTTATGCTCATCTCAAGTGGGGGGATGAAAAAAAGGTGTGAAACAGCCTTTAATGATGAAAGTGCGAAATATTGTAAGCACTATGTGAATAAATGAAATTAGCATCGAGAAAAAACTCCTCGATCACATTCGAAGATTGGAAGATAGTCAAGACACCATCGGTTAAAGAAAGAAAAGAAATTTAAATGGTGTGTTCCCGTGATGTATTATGATCCTATTTCCGTACCATGAAGATGAACCTTGAATGAACGGTGGGGCGATGACAACATGGTTTTAAGCTAAGACTATTTGTTTTCTTTTCACCCATTAAAATATCCCATGCCTTACCTTACCCTTTTTGTCGTGAAGCGTGTCTAGGTGATGCAGCGAGCAATCCTTGATGTCTTGGCCATGGATTTGGTCATGTATCATTGATTTTGTCCACTTCGCCGTGACACGTTAGTAATGACACTACCCCATAGCCTTGGAATCACTATCAACCCAACATTGCTTCCTAAAATCTGTCTTAACCTTAGCTCTAGTGGTGGAGTTGTGTGTAATTGCCAAGCTTATGATAGAACACTTGCTATGCCCGTGCAATTGAGTGATCACCCCGAAATTAACACTTAGATTAGGAGGAGTGTGAGAGTGTTTTCGTTCCCATTTCGTGAGGTGTTCGGCTCATATAAATATTCTAGTATGGAAAGCTTAACTGCACATTCCTTGGGGATGTATCTTTTGCAGTCTATATTGGTCTACTTGAGGGCAAGTAGAGTTCAAGTGGGGGGATATTTGATAACATCAAATTGTCCTGATATTCTAAGTGTTAATTTCCCCCTTTATCTTCACATTATGAGTTAAATGCTAGTGAAAACATCCTTATTCCTTATTATTTCATTTCAGGACCTATATTATGCAAGGAAGCAGTGAATGCACATTTCCAAGCCCAAAGAATGACTTTTCTCTCAACTACGGCGTAACCAAGTGATGAAGTTACGGCGTAATAATGATTATGAAGATTACGGCGTAACGAAAGAATATAATTACGCCGTAACATGACTACTGAACATTATGCAGCTTACTTGACAAGAGATACGGCGTAACCCTCAG
Organism: Chrysanthemum seticuspe; assembly: GCA_019973895.1. NCBI lineage: Eukaryota > Viridiplantae > Streptophyta > Magnoliopsida > Asterales > Asteraceae > Chrysanthemum > Chrysanthemum seticuspe. The sequence goes on along the minus strand of BPTQ01005230.1, from coordinate 62,197 downwards.
CTCAGGTTACGCCATAACAACGGATAAACATCAAATTTACAAAGACTACGGCGTAACCATTAGCTCAGGTTACACCATAACTGAAGAAAAGCATATGATTTACAAAGACTACGGCGTAACCCCCAGCTCAGGTTACGCCGTAACCATGGATAAGCACAAGATTTGAAGAGTTACGGCGTAACTAATTGATTAATGTTACGCCGTAACTAGTATCCGAGCCTATAAATAGTCGAAGATTTCATCAGTTTTAATCATCTCTCCTTTCCCAAACCTTCTAGGATTTGGGAAGATCAAACACAGAAGAAGAAGCATGGCTTAGGAGCATTGAATAACGAAGTTTTCGTCTACGATTTCGTTTGTATTCGAGTTTGAATTCCTTTTATATTTTTCTAGGACTTATACTATGAATTCATGTTATTAATTTAAGTTTGCATTTATGGTATTGATCTTCTCTTTATTTCTTTATAGGCATTTACTAGTCTTATCATAGATCGCTAGTATTGGTAATATTATAAGCTTGTTAGTATCTAAAGGGCTGGGAGATATGACTAACTGACCCCAGTCTGATAGGTGGAGTATAGAAGGAATTGGACATAGTACAACCACTCTTCATGTGCGAACTGAAAAAATGATCACCTATCAAGTGGAGGTATTTAAAAGGTTAGGGGAAATCTAAGTTCCTAACGGCCAAGTGTTCACAGACTAGATCTAGTAGATTTGGCCCTTAATGACTGCTATTAGGTTGCCGAATGATCCCAGGTGACCTGTTCATCTTGGTGAGGAACCTAAGAACCATAGGCCATGACGAATTTACCAAAGGAGTCTGGTGATAATTAACCACTATATTGAACCTTTATATCGAAAATCAATTCATATTTGAGTTCTTAGTTAAGCTTCGCTTATCTATCTCTTTATCCTAAAATTCTGGTATCTGTGTGTTTAGAATAATAACATATCGATGAATTATCACTATCTTATCACACCAATATATTATCAATATCATTTCTAATCATCTTAGTTCTTTCAAGGTCACAACTATCTTGGGACGATTCTCGGATTTACCTAAGGATTTACTACATCTGATCGGGTTCTCTGCCCGTTAGTATGTGTTTATGCTAAGTTATCTAAGTTTTATAAATATTAAAATCAGGATGAAATAGCACATCATAAGACATCTCATGTTATGTGATTCGTGCTAAACCGTCAAGTTATCTCACACAAGCTAGCCACTTGTGAATGGCTAACCGTAAGAAACTTAAAACAGTTCAAACACTAATGCAATTGAGATCAAAGGAATACAGTGGATTCCTGGGTCGTTAAGTCCCACGGATGATGTGTTGTTCCCCGTTCACTATCGTTTAAAACAGTTCAAGTTTATAAAACAAGTTAAAAGTGAACAATGACTGAAATTAACATAAAGAAAACACACTAAGTAATTTTCAACGTCATATTCTTATTAGAAATAATTCAACAAAGAATACGTTACCCAAGTACTTGCGGAATAGCACTTGGGATTGAAATGACAAAGTTGGGTGATTCCTCTCTAAGCTCAGGCTATGTCTGAGCACAACTCTTAGAGCTCACTGAGCTATCTCAGGAACTAAGTTGTATTTGGAGGAGTGAAAAGATGGCTTGCGTGTATGTGTTTTTACAATTCACAAGCTTAACCTTTTCACTCCATCTCTTATGCTATTTATACATGTATGGTATTTGACTCTATCCTAAGTGACAAACTGACATCACACAGAAGACAAAATACTGATGTATTTTGTCTCTGTTTACAAAGACTATTCTAGGTAAGAGACAAGACTACTTTCCTAAGTTCAGTGATGACACTGATCCTGATGTTTTGCTATTCAGGGAAAGTTGACTTTGGATGATAAGGACTTCGTCTTATCTGATTCAACCTTTCCCGCTTTGTCCCGCTCTTTCTTCAGTCTTTACATTCTTCAGTCTTCTACTTCAGTTTGTCTTCAGTGTAAGAAGTTGGATAGGAATCTTAGGGATTCAGTGAGTTATTGTCATCACTCACTGAATCCATCATCTTCTTCTTGACTCAGTCTTCACCCTTTAAGTTCCGCCTTACTGAGTGGAGAGACTTCTTCTTAGCCTCTTACTGAGTAACCTGAAGACGACTCACTGAGAGACTATGCACTCAGTGACCTGTTTGTGTTAACGGATTAAATACTTGGGCTATTTTCTATTCAAATCCAAGATTAAGGAGTTTGGGTATTTACTGAACCCAACAGTCTCCCCCTATTTGGATGTACAAATAGCCTAAGTGGTTGATCAGTGTAAGTGAGCAAGAGGCTTCTTCTTACACTGAATGTACTAATGAATACAATAGGGAACACTGAGTAAATGAATAAAACATACATCGTTTATTGATCAGATTACAAAGTTCCTATCACTAGTACAAAAGATAAGACAAAATGATGTCATTCCAGATGGATACCCAGTGCTTCAAGCTTTACTTTCTTGGTGATGAGTGTTTCCCTGTCAGGATGGTCTCTGATCTTGGCATTCAGGTCTTGACAGAACCTGATGTTCGCTGGGGATTGGATCTGAGAGGCCACAGGAATATAGCTGATCATTGCAGCCACTCCAGCCTGATCAATGTCACTCCATCTTTGAAATGCAGGGTTCCCATAGACATCAATGTGGAATAGCCCTCTTTCAGGCTCTTCAATCACTAGACAGTTCACAAAATTAACACCTTCAGGTAGTTCTCTGTTGCAATCAAGGCCAGGCACTTTGATCTCAGGTTGGAAATCAACTCTTTTCCTTTTGCCAGTGGAAGCTTGTGGTTGAGATCCTTGAGGTGCAGTCAAGGCAGGCTGAATTCTTAGTTGGGCTGGTGCTTCCCTCAGCCTTTCATACCTTTTGCTAAGCATCTTCATCAGCTCCTTGACCACCTTATTTTGCTTCTTTCCAATGATCGGACCAAGTTCATCAAGTTCAGTGATCCCAAAGTCACTGAACTTTAAGGGATCATGAACCTCAAAGTGTCTTTTGTCATCTCCTCTGTAAACATTCATAGCCAATGGTTTGGTGTTGGGAATGATTTTGACATCAGTGATTTTTTCAGGAAGCCTTCGGCTGGTCATTGTCCAGTTATATTCTTTGATTCTGTTTTGCCTGAGAGCTTCAGTTTTCTTTCTCTTTTCTTCATACTGAGCTCTCATTGCAGCCATTTGAGCAGCCTGAGCTTCCATGAACTTCTGTCCTGCCTGACCCTTTTTAAGCTTGCTTGCATCTATTCCCACATTTTCAGCTTCTTCGGCAATCACTTGGGTCAATGCCTCCTTAGTCTTCTTATCATCCTCAGCTTGTTTCAATTTTCTTTCTTCTTTGGCAAGGTGTTTGGTTAGCTGTTGAGGAGTGAAGAGGTATTCAGTGTCACCGATTTTGTAGGGGATCCTCTCAGGCTCAGTAGTTGTCAGTATGCCTTTGCCCTTGTCCTGTCCTGAGGAGGATGATGCAATGATGGGTGGTGATGTTGTCATGATAGGTGTTGAGACTGTCAGTGTTGTTGTTGTTGCTGCTTGAGGTGGAAGTGATGAGATTGGTACTGCAGAGACTGGTGCTGATGATGATGATGTTTGAGCTGCTGAGACTGGTGGTGTTTGCTCCCCCTCAGTGTGAAGAGGAGTTTCTTCAGCAGTATTCTCCCCCTCAACTGTTGCCGTAGCGTCAGTGAGGGCAAGAGTTGGAGTAGGTGCTGAGGGGGACTGACCAGCTTGACCCTTGAAGGCCTGATAGATTTCAGTCATCATGGCCTTTATTTCTGAAGTATCTGCTTGAAGACCAGTGACCTTTGCATCCAAGTTTGCATGAGATAACTCCAAGGCAGTCATTCGTGGACCAAGATTCCAAGCCATTGAAGACGAGGCCTGAGTCAAGGTAGCTACCTGAGTGTTTAGTGAGTCCATGGTGGTCTGAAGAGTCTGAACTGAAGATTGAAGACCCTGAACATTCGCAGACTTGAGCATCTCTATAAGGTCAGTGAGCCTGGATGAATTCTTTGCATAAGCTTCAGTTGCCTCCAGCACTTTGGCATTGAGCGCTGGGTCCTCTTTGACAGCATCCCTGATTTCATCAATCGTAACCCCAACTGTCTGAAGATGCTTGAGGAATTTAACCATGTGTTCATCCAGGTTGACAAGATGATGGTACATAAGATCTCTGTGCTCATGAACATTTTCGTTGAAGGTGAGCACATCAGATCTCAGGTCAGCGTAACTGGCAGCAGCCTCAGTGTGTTGATCCCAAAACTGTTCAGTAACCCCAGAAAACAATCTCCTTGAAGCCCTACTGATCCACTTAACCAGTTGTCTTTCAGTGAGTGGATGAACATTGTCAAATCTTTTGAATTCGTCAGAGCTGGAAGATGAGGCTGAGTCATTGTCTTCAGGCAGAAAAGGTGACTCAGTCTGTTCCTGTGGATCAGGCTGAGGCTCTTGTTCAGTTTGAACCTCAGCGTCCACTTCTTCCCCTGCTGATAAGATTTCTTCATCACTTTCAGCATAGTCATCATCAGATTCTAGCAGCTCAGTAACCTCAGCAACAGTTAACAAGGGAGTGGGAATGGGTTCCATATCAGCGGGTGGTATTGATCCCTCTGAGTCTTTGTCCCCCGTGGACCCCTCGGACACTGGTGGGAGTTTCCCAGCGTCTTCTCGGGAGTCAGGATTGGTTTTGGGTTCCGTATCGGCGGGTTGTTTCTTTCCCTCCGAGTCTTTGTCCCCCAGTGACCCCTGAGACACTGGTGGGTATTTCCCAGTGCCTTTAGCAGAGTCAGTGAATGTTGTATCCCTATCAGTGGATTGTTTGTTTTCCCCTGAGTCTTTGGGATCGATCAGTGTGCCCTCAGACAAAGGCTTTGATTTGCTAATGTCATCACTGGGCAAAGTGGAAGGCGCTCCCCTACCAGCGGGTTGTTTGTTTCCCTCTGGATCTTGGGGAGTAGTAGGTGTGACCAAGGGCACTGACTGTGATGTATCAGTGTCCTTCGTTGTCACGGGGGTGGTTGTTGCCTGGTCAGTGGGTGTCTTTTTGGTCTCAGGCCTTTTGTGCCTTTTCGGCGGTGCTCCTGAAGCCTCAGGGCCCTGAGACTTTGGTTTAGTCTTAGTCCCAGTCTGAGTCTTCCCCTTTTTCTTTTTAAGAGCAGGGTTTGGAGACACTGATCCCTCCTGGTTGTTTACAGCAACCATATGGGCCGTCAATTCGATAGGTGTGACAAGGGATGGGTCCTTTTGAAAGTTTGAAGGACTCAGGATGCCAGGTAAATTTCCAAATTTTTCATCCTGAGTATAATTGGCACCCAGTAACGATTGTAAAGCACAAGAGACAAACCTAGGATACGAAATATACTTCGTCCTAGTTTTGCTCTGTAGCTTCGTTACAAGATCACTGTAAATGATCTCCCCTATGTCGACAGTGACCCCATTCATCAGGCAGTATGCCATCATCAACTGAATAGAGTTTACCTGTTCAGTGGATGAGTGGTTCCCGCCGAGGACCTGAATCACAAAAGTGAAAAGGATCCTCCAAGCCACGGGGAATGAACTTTTAGTGACTGGGGTCTTGTCCAAAAATGTGGGATCCAAAACAATTTGTTTTAAACCCATCCTTCACTGTGGAAGGTTCAGGATGGGCGACATAAACACCTTTGTTGTAATCTAACCCTGTTGAAGTGCAAAAGGTTTTGTAATCCAGGGTATATTGTTGCCCCCCATTTAGACTGAACCTGATGAGATACTCCCTGAGTGGTCTAAGGTTATTCTCATCAGTCGAAGGTGTCGGGTCAAAGGCTTTAGCAGTTGCCCAAAACTCCCTGAGGTAGTTTGGGTACACCACTGAGGGACACTTTACAAAGGCCGTTTTTAGTGGGCAGTTGAATAAAAATTTTACAATGTCTTTATAGGTTGGGACATTTTCAGGGTATTCAAAATTACCTATGACATTGTTTGTTTTGAATTCAACGTTTGATAGATCCCCTACCCACTGAGAAGCAAACTGGAGAGATTGTGTTCTAGCCATATCTTTTAAAGAAGTTTTTAGGGTTTTGAAAAAAAATTTGGCAAGAACAGCTAAAAATGTTTAGATCTCTCTAGTTAGTGATGAAAAACTTTTGTAAAAGTTTACAAGAAAGGTTTTCCAAAAGAGGTTTTGAAGGTTTTGATAACACACAAATATTTCTGGATTTGAGAAAAGATTTTGACAGAGTTTAATTGCAGAAATTGATTTGTGTGTGTTGTTTGTGTAGAAGAAGAGGGTATTTATAGAGTGATAGGAGGGGTGTTTTGTGCACAAATGGAAAAACTAAGAGTAGGTTTTTGAAAGACTTTTGAAATTCCCCATTTAATGCTACCACTCCATTACCCGCAGTAAAAATCCCGTTTTTCAAGGGAACAGTTGAGGTGTACAGTAAAAGTGCACCTTTGCAGAGAAAAAATATCAATTTGATATTTCTTGTGAGAGGCAATAAATGCCAAGTGGGATGACAGTAAGACAAAGAGACATATATTCCTTTATTAAATTGGCATAGTTACCAACCTAGGACATTAAAGTAACTGATACTTGGAGCATTTAGTTACTTCATTCAATGCTCTTTGTCAAGTGTCAGGGACCCTGAATGAGTATTACTCATTCAGTGAGAGGTTTATTTGGATTTTCAGGGAGGATGAACCATGTCAGAGAGCTTACTGAGATTGGTTTTCAAATACTTGACTTTCAATGTCAAGCATTCCCAACTCAGCTTTCAGTCTCCTGAAAGTAGGCTCATCCAAGGGTTTGGTGAAGATATCAGCCAGTTGATATTCAGTAGGGATGAAATGAAGTTCTATGTCTCCTTTCATTATGTGATCCCTGATGAAGTGATATCTGATATCAATGTGTTTGGTTCTTTGGTGGAGGACAGGGTTGTTGGAGATTGCAATTGCACTAGTGTTATCACAGAAGATAGGCACCATTTTGTAATGGATGTCATAGTCACTGAGTTGACTTTTCATCCATAATACATTGGCACAGCATCCTGCTGCAGCTACATATTCAGCTTCAGCTGAGGACATAGCCACTGATTGTTGCTTCTTTGCACTCCAACACACCAGTTTTCCTCCAAGAAATTGACAGGACCCTGAGGTACTTTTTCTGTCCATGTTGCAGCCAGCATAATCAGAATCAGAGTAACCCTTGAGATCAAACCCTGAGCATATTGGATAATATAGTCCAAGGTTTGGGGTTCCTTTCAGGTACCTGAGTATTCTTTTGGCTGCAGTGAGGTGGGATTCTTTTGGATTGGACTGATATCTTGCTATTAGACAGACTGAGAATTGTATGTCTGGTCTAGTAGCGGTTAGATACATCAGTGAGCCAACAATCCCTCTGAAATGAGTTTGATTGACTGATTTGCCAGTGAGATCAGGTCCAAGGTTGTTAGGTGGAACCATTGGTGTCTTCACTGAGGCATAGTCAAATATCTCATATTTCTTCAAGAGATTTCTGGTGTATTTCTCTTGACTGATGGATATACCTTTATCAGTTTGCCTGATTTGAAGTCCAAGAAAGTAAGTGAGTTCCCCCATCATGCTCATTTCAAACTTCTTTGTCATCAGTTTTTCAAACTGTTTGCAAAGTTTGTAGTTTGTTGAGCCAAAGATGATATCATCAACATACACTTGGACTAGTATCACATCCTGTTGGGTTCTATAGACAAACAGTGTGTTGTCTATCTTTCCTCTGACAAACTTGTTTTGTATCAGGAAGGCTGAGAGAGTTTCATACCATGCCCTGGGAGCTTGTTTAAGTCCATAAAGGGCTTTGTCAAGCTTGCAGACATAGTCAGGGAATTCACTACTCTCAAAGCCAGGAGGTTGCTGAACATACACATCTTCCTTGAGATCACCATTTAAGAATGCACTTTTAACATCCATTTGGTAGACCCTGAAGTTCATGTATGTTGCATATGCAAGGAAGATCCTGATGGCTTCCATTCTTGCAACAGGAGCAAATGTCTCATCATAGTCAATGCCTTCTTGTTGACTGTAACCTTTGGCTACAAGTCTGGCTTTGTTTTTAATGACAGTGCCGTTTTCATCAGTTTTGTTTCTGAAAACCCACTTCATTCCTATGACTACTACATCCTGAGGACATTTGATCAAGGTCATGACCTTGTTTTTATCAAACTGTTGCAATTCATCTTGCATAGCCTGAACCCAGCTTGGGTGTTTTAGAGCTTCAGTGACACTTTTGGGTTCTATGTCTGATAGGTAATCAGCATAAAGACATTCATTGGCTGAAGCTGCAGTTAGACTAGCAGCCATGCTTCTAGTGAGCATGCCCTCAGTGGGTTCACCAATGATGTTTACAAGCTCAATGTCCTGAGATCTAGTCCACTTACTTTGTGGTCTGGGATCTGAGCTTGAAGATGTCACTGGGAGTTCAGATGTGAGTTCAGGAGCAAGAGCCACAGGATAATTTAGGGCATCTGTTGAGATGTCAAGATCAGGTTGAGGATCATGAGTAACAGGCTCCTGATCATTTGGATCATTGTTACTTATCCCAGTAGGGACAGACTGATTATCAATGAATTCATTGATGGTTGGTTGGGGTAGGTTGTGGGGTAAGACATAATATGAGATGTCAGCATCAGCTTGATATGAGGAATTGAGTTCAGTGTTGTACTCATCAGGAGGATATCTTGATGAGTTATCAATTCCAATTTCCTCCACTGAGGTGTTGGTGAACCTGATGCTTTCAGTACTTTCATCAAAGGTGACATGAAAGGTTTCCTCAACTTGTTGTCTCCTTGTGTTAAAAACCCTGAAGGCTTTGGAGATCAGTGAGTAGCCTAAAAAGTATCCATCATCAGCTTTTGCATCAAACTTGCCTAGATGATCCTTGTGGTTGTGAATGAACACAGGACATCCAAACACATGAAAATAGCTGATGTCTGGAAGTCTACCTTTGAAGATCTCATATGGGGTTTTATTATGTCTTTTGACAATGATTGACCTGTTTTGAGTGTAACAGGCAGTTTTGACTGCTTCAGTCCAGAAATGTTTTGAGAGGGCTGAGCCATTTAACATAGTTCTAGCAGCCTCAATGAGAGTTCTGTTTTTCCTTTCAGCAACCCCATTTTGTTCAGGGGTATAAGGAGATGAGAAATTTTGAGTAATTCCTTTTTCATCACAGAAACTCTCAAGTTCTTGATTTCTGAACTCAGTGCCATTGTCAGTACGGATTTGTTTGACAGTAATGTCATTCTGGTTTTCAATCTTCCTGATGAATGACACTATTGCATCAGCTGCCTGACTCTTTTTTGAAAGAAAGTATACCCAAGTGTATCTTGAGAATTCATCAACAATGACAAGTGTATACTTCTCATGCTGGATTGATCTGGGACTGACAGGTCCAAAGAGATCCATGTGCAGGAGGTGAAGGCAGCTTTTGATGGAGAAGTTTTGTTTGGTTTTGAATGATGCTCTGTGGTGTTTACCCTTTTCACAGGCAGAGCATGGTTTGTCTTTTGCAAAGACCAGTGATGGTAAGCCAAGGACCTTGTTTTGTTTTGCCAAGTTGTTGAGGTTTTTGAAGTTCAAGTGTGAGAGTCTCTTATGCCACAGCCAGTTGATGGTTTCAGTGGCTTTAGCAAAGAGACAAGTTCCATCTTGGGAGAGAGTTGACATGTCAAGCACATAAACATCATCTCTCCTAGGAGCTATCAACACAACTTCCTTGTTGGCATTAAAAATGGTACCTTGTTTATCATTGAATTGTACAATGAATTTTGCATCACATAGTTGACTGACACTGATGAGATTGTATTTGAGACCATTGACATAGGCTATTCTAGAGAAAACTATTCCATTGCAGTTTACTGAACCATAACCTTCAGTGGGACATGATGAGTTATCACCAAATACTACCTTGGGCCCTGGTTCCTTTACATACTTGTGCAGATATTCCTTCACACCAGTCATGCTTCTTGAGCATCCACTGTCTAGATGCCAAATAGGCTCCCTGGCATGTCTCTGCACAAGTAGTAAACTGAATTAGTTTCTCTTCGTGACCCACTTACTAGTGGGCTTGGATCTCAAGGTCTCTTTGAAATTTGCAATCGACTCATGGTCAGTGGTTGTGTGCAAAGTGCTACCACAGGTTTTGCATTTAGAGGCTGAGGATGACTCAGTGACTCTGGGTTGTTTGGAATTTCTCCTTGCATGAATGATACTGTCATGTTGGGATGTCTCATGAGCTGGATTACCGCATATATCACAGCATGTATTCATGAGACAATCATCCTGATGATGATCATTGAATCCACAGTGAGGACAGAGAGGAAAAGGTTTTGCTCTATTCTTTGGGGCAGTTTTGGAGGATGAAGCATACTGATGACCAACTTTGGTATAGTTTGCTTGACTGACATACTGTATATGATCTGCAGTCCTGTGATCATCCTTTTTGCATATCATGCAAAAAAGGATTCTATAGCAGTTGTCAGTGGTATGGGTGGTGTAATGACACAGCTCACACTTTTGTTTGCTTTTGGAGGTTGACTTTGACTTAGAGGAACTGGAGGAAGCTGGCTTTGTCTCCTTGATTGGTTCAGGGACCTTTTCAATGGATTCCATTTTTTCAGTAAGCTTCCTCACGAGTTCAGTCAGTTGCTGGATTTGGTCAGCTTCAGTGGGGACAGAGGATGATGAAGTCTCAGCAGGAGTAGACTCTTGGATTAGTTTTGCTTGTCTTTGAAGGATGGTTCTACCACGTCCAGACCTTTCTTTTGGTGAATGAGGATTGAATTGTAGTGGAGTAAGCTCAGAGCTTGGAGCAGCACCCTGAAGAGGTTTCAGTGGTGGAAGCGGTGCTTGAGATTCTGCTTCAGACTCAGAGATGTGTTCAGTACCACTGGGCACATCAGGGAGTCCAAGCATGCTCTTTAGAGCTTGACTTTCAGGCTCTAGAATCCTTCCAGAATCGAAGTTTGGAAGCTTACTCTCAGGATTAACTCGTTCAATCCATTCACTGGAATTAGAATCAGCCAACATACTTGTAATCATGCCACCAGACACAAATGGCTTAGGAGACTGGTCTTTGTTGAGAGAGTCAGGGAGATGATCTTCACCTATGACTCTCTTCTTGCTGCTACTGGGGGCTCCCACAGCATCAAAGACCCTGGGATTCTTAGCAGTCCAACTCTTAAGAATATCATTTGCCTTTTTAAGTTCATCTTGAAGATTCTGATTTCTTTTAACTAGTTCAGTGTTTTGAATTTGCAAAGTGACAGCCTCAAGCTTAGCTTGTTTTAAAATGAGCAATTCATCCCTACACTTATTCAATTCAAAACTTAACTTGTTGTACTTAGAAAAGAGATTCAGTCTTTGCTCTTCTACAAACTTAAGGTCAACATTTAGATAATTCATATAAGACTGCCAATCAGAGTCATCATCCATAGAAAGTAAAGTGTTTACCTTCTTCATTGTGATGTTGACCCATTCCCCATTCCTAGCATGATTCTTCCCAACAGCAAGCTTGTCTTCTTCTGAGAGAGCCATTAGAGCACTGACGTGTACCATTTCATCATCCGATGAGATTGGCTCTTCATCCCAGTCAAAGGTTTCAGCAACAAGGCCTTTGTTCTTCCCCTGCACAGATTGAACATTTTTTGTTGTTTCTGAGGGACTGGCCTCAAGCAATGCAAGCTTAGCTTTTGCTTTCTTATACTTAGCTTCATAATCAATGGTTTTGTTAGGATCAGATTTGTTTTGAACATTTTGATGAGACTGATAGATTTTTGGTTGAAATTTGCTAAAGCCTGAAGACTGATTAGATCCTGATGGTTTGTAAGAGGGTTCAGAAATTGTTTTTGAAAAACAGTCTTTTGCAAAATGGCCTCTTTTATGACACTTGTAGCATTCAGTGTCTTCAGTTGCTTTAGTAGAAAAACCTTTGTTTCTTTTTATAAACCTTCGAGAGTTAGCGAGGAGTGCCCTTTCCTGAAATTCAGCATTCAGGTCACTTAGGTACTCCTCACTTGATCTCTCATCAGGCTCATCATCTGAGTTTTCTTGGAAATCTTGAACTACATTGTTAGAAAATAAAGCAGTTGATATTGGTGATGATGTAGTGGTCAGGGACTTCTTGACTTCCTGAGACTTCTTTAAGTCAGGGTATCGTCTGTTGATGAGGTTTTCCTCATAGACAAATTTCCCATAAATTTCAGGAAGCTCAAGATTTTGGATGTGATTGGCATTCCTAAGTCCCTGAGAGAAATTCAACCACTTCTCAGGGAGACTGTTTACAAAACCAACATTGATTTCATGCTTAGACAACTCAACACCATCATTTGAAAGTTCATTTAAAAGAGTTTTGTATCTGGTGTAAGTTTGAGAGAGAGTTTCTGAGTCCTTAGCCCTGAAGGTGTTATACTCAAGTTTCAGGTCCATTATCCTGTTTTCCTTGGTATCAAATGGTCCTTCATGACTATGAACAAGGTCATCCCAGGTTTGCTTAGCAGTACTACAGCTAATAACAGACTCCATAATATCGTCAGGAAGACAAGATATTATTATACTTTTGAGCCTTTGGTCCTGGTTGACCACTCTCCTTTCATCTTGGGTCCACTGAGCTTCAGGTTTGGGCAACCCTTCAGCAGTCTTTGGGACAAATGGACCTTCATTTATGCACTTGACATAATAAGGTTCCATCCCAATCAAATAGCAAAGCATTCGCTTTTTCCATTTGTTGAATTTGCCAACTTCAAGTCTAGGGGCAACAGCTGAATAAGCTCCACCCTTTTTATCGACTAGTTGGGGTACATCAATTTCAGCCATTTAGGATCCTAATTTAAAAACTTTTAGAGCGGCCTAAAAAAACGAGTTTTATAATTAGCCTTGCTCTGATACCACTTGTTGTTCCCCGTTCACTATCGTTTAAAACAGTTCAAGTTTATAAAACAAGTTAAAAGTGAACAATGACTGAAATTAACATAAAGAAAACACACTAAGTAATTTTCAACGTCATATTCTTATTAGAAATAATTCAACAAAGAATACGTTACCCAAGTACTTGCGGAATAGCACTTGGGATTGAAATGACAAAGTTGGGTGATTCCTCTCTAAGCTCAGGCTATGTCTGAGCACAACTCTTAGAGCTCACTGAGCTATCTCAGGAACTAAGTTGTATTTGGAGGAGTGAAAAGATGGCTTGCGTGTATGTGTTTTTACAATTCACAAGCTTAACCTTTTCACTCCATCTCTTATGCTATTTATACATGTATGGTATTTGACTCTATCCTAAGTGACAAACTGACATCACACAGAAGACAAAATACTGATGTATTTTGTCTCTGTTTACAAAGACTATTCTAGGTAAGAGACAAGACTACTTTCCTAAGTTCAGTGATGACACTGAGCCTGATGTTTTGCTATTCAGGGAAAGTTGACTTTGGATGATAAGGACTTCGTCTTATCTGATTCAACCTTTCCCGCTTTGTCCCGCTCTTTCTTCAGTCTTTACATTCTTCAGTCTTCTACTTCAGTTTGTCTTCAGTGTAAGAAGTTGGATAGGAATCTTAGGGATTCAGTGAGTTATTGTCATCACTCACTGAATCCATCATCTTCTTCTTGACTCAGTCTTCACCCTTTAAGTTCCGCCTTACTGAGTGGAGAGACTTCTTCTTAGCCTCTTACTGAGTAACCTGAAGACGACTCACTGAGAGACTATGCACTCAGTGACCTGTTTGTGTTAACGGATTAAATACTTGGGCTATTTTCTATTCAAATCCAAGATTAAGGAGTTTGGGTATTTACTGAACCCAACATGATGAATTGGTGTTTAACACAATCAGATGTCGAATAATCACTAAGGATAGTGATTAGTAAGGATTTTGAGTTATTTTATACCTAAAGAAAAGTTTTATAAATTACAGGGGCTTAAATGCAAATTAAAGGAAATTAAAAAGATAAACTATATTAAATAAATGCTATCACTATTTTTAAACTGATGTTTTTGATTTTTCTTTTATAAAACTTAAATTAAAAACTACGTGACGTACAAAACAAAATGTGAAACTAGAACAATATTAATCCTAAAAATATGAAAATGATATTTTTACAATCCTAATGATAAAAGAAAATTTTTAGAAAAAGAAAATTATTTTTATAACTATTTAATTAATTATTATTAATTAAAAACTATTTTTACTTATTAAATAATAGCCTAAAATACAAGAAAATATGAAATTAAGCTAGAAAATGAAATTATGACTTGGAAAAATCTAAAATAACTAAAAAGAATTTTCAAAACTATTTTTATATTTTTCTGATTATTTTTCTATTTTTTTATGAATTTTAAACTATTTAAAACTAATTAAATTACTAAAAATTATAAATTTAACTATGAAAAATCTGGAAAAATATTTTTTTGACTTTTTATATTTATCTTAACCTAAGAAAATTGAAAAATTATTTTTTTGAACTTTTTCTGAATTAATTGTATTAAAAGCTAATTAAAATGGCCTAAAAACTGTTTTTAATTAAGAAAAATAGCAAACTGACCTAGAAAAATATGAAAAATTCAGGAAAAGTCTAATTTAATATACTGATTCTAGGAAAAATAGAAAAACAGTGGCTTATGTGTATGAATATGGAACTGCAATGGAAACTGCTTATAAATAAGCACTTGGTTTAAGCCAAAGGCTACCAATGAGCACCAAACTGATACAGAAGCTTTAATAAGCTAAAAGTACTCTAAAAACAACAAATTACAACAAGCTTAAACCACTGAAATGCAAAATGCTAATGATTTGATTATTTGAGCACTTATGCTAAAAACAGTGTGAGGGTACTACTTTGCAGCTTAATCACAAGCTACACAATAAGCTGGAAATGAAAACAAAAAGTTGGAACTAAAACTAGACCTGGCCAAGAACCTGTGAACCAAATATGAGCCTTGGACAAGCTCAACTGAGCTTGTTGCAAGACCTGCAAATTACCTGTGCACACTCAGTTAAGACTGAGTGTGTACAGGGCATTTTTGACCATTTTGATAAGCATTTTTGGAGATTATAAAAAAATTACAAAAATCTACAAAATTGGTAATAAGTAAATAGACCAGATGAAGTTTTTAAAACCACAAGTTCCACTTTATTTGACCCAGAAATGAAGCAGCTAAAAATCAACTCAGTTTGGCTGAAAATGAGTTTTTCAGTTTTGACTTTAGAAGCAGTTTTGTAACTTTGACTTTTATGAGATTTAAAACCAATTTGTGGACTGATTATGATATTATAAGATGAAATGAGACTACTGCAGACTATATCTATGTATTTTAAACACAAAACAAGCTTATGCTTTTATAAAATTCCAACAGTTAAGCTTATAAGACAGATTACATGTGAGGTTGACTTTGAGTGTTCTAATGACCAAATAACTGACTCAAATGATTCAAGAAACCTATATTGAGACTAAGTAAACAGGTTTGAAGCACAAACAACAACTCAAGCTCAAACCATTCCACTGATCCAAACACCAGTTTTCACAACTGTTTACTGGTTTTAAGCTAACTGATTACTGATTTGACTTATGCTAACACTTGAACTGATTCTAGTGATCCTAATTATACTACTGAACAGGTTTAAGATAGCTAATGACCACTGGTTTAAACACAAGCTCAAAATGTAAACTGCATAAAAAATGAAAATGAGAGAAAAGGCTCACAAGTGTCCCAGCTATGATGTAGCTTATACCAAACCATACACTACCATTCTAAGTCAAGTCCAACCCAAATCCATCTCTGCAACACCCCATATCCATTTCCAAGCCTGTTTGAACCAATTATGCTTCTTCAGTTGACTTATGTTGACTTTTTACCAAAGTAGCTTAAAACTGTGTTCCAAGCTTATCTCAAGCTATAATAAGCTTAGATAAGCTTGTTTGAATGATAAATAAGCTTATTGAAGCTTGGACATAACAGTTGGAATTTGAATTTTTGCAACAGTGAACCATATAACATGAAATGTTAATTCAATTTGAATTGCCACTTGAAAACAGTTTTAATACACTTAAATAACTTAATTTGATATAATGAAACAAAAGATTACAACTTAAAGCTTAATTAAAAACATAAACATGAAATACGACATACATGAATTTTAAAAAACTAACTACTACTTCTTCTCTTGCCTCTCTTCCTCTTTTATGCACCAAAAAGCTTCCACGTGTCCTTCTGAGCAAATCCCATCTATCATTTAGGCCATTGGATGAGTTTGGAGGATTTTGGCCATTGGATCAAAAATGGCGGGAAAAGCTATATTCGACTGTAGGCTCTGAATTTGCAAGTAGGGGGGGTGGCATTTATTGTGGTGGGTTGTGATGATGAGGGGGAAGGTTTGAGGAGATAAGGGAGGCTAAGGTGATGGGAGAGAGCCTGTTGCAGTCAAGTGGTGGGAGATAAACAGTGGTGGAGGGAAAGGTTGGTTTGACTGTGGGTTTGACTTGGGTTCAAAACAGGTAAATGACAGGGGGGTCAAATGGGTAATGGCAGGGGTCAAAAAATGGTTTTGACAAGGCTAGGTTATTATTATAAGGACTAGACTTGTAATTCTGCCAAACTAGAGGGACCAAACCTGTAATTTTCTCAAATTTCACACAAGGGCTAAAACTGACAAACTTTAATAGTACAAGGACCAGTTTTGACATTTTCAATTTTCCAAGGACTATTTGTGACAATTTCAAAACTTGAGGGACCTTTTCTGCCATTTGACAAAAGATTTATTCAAGGACCATTTTTGACAACTTAGAATATTTCAGGGACCTTGAATAACATTTTTCTTTATTTTGTTTTACCAGGGACTGTTTTTGACAACTTTTGAAACTTGGGGGACTAAAACTGCCAATTATGCAAACTTGATACGTTTTTCACCAGATTTTGATATTTTTGCATTTAAAACACATAAAACACTTATTTGTGATATTTTTATCATTTTGATGCATTTCTGAGTGTTTTCAGATGTTTTTGCAGTTTAATTGGTACAAAAATGATGAGTATTTACACACTCATCATTATGAATAAATCGTTTAAGAAGAAATCCTGGTTTTTTTGTGGTAGTACTTATCATCTTATTAAAGATTGTGATTATTATGAGAATAGAATGGATGTGTGTACCAACCAACAGAAGTCTAAACCAATATGGAATGATCTTAATACTATTCCTCTATTTGTTCCTAAAGGAACACATGTGAGGACTGACAGACCCCTTCCTGCTGGTAAGCCAGTTCCTACTGGCAACCCAGTTTCTGCTGGTAAGCCAGATTCTGTTGGTAAACCTTTTCCACCATATTGGAGAAGAAATGTTGCTAGGCCATTAATCAGACCTACAAGCACTTATTTTCAAAATAGATATAGGCCTGTTTATTATGACCCATTGTATAAAGGGGGGGGGGGAAGATGGGAAACTGCTGCTAAGTCCTCATCAGGTTGCTCTTGGAGACAATGTAAGCCACACTTAGGGAAGGAATCCAAGAACAATGGTGGATCTCATCAATCTACATGTTTTTCATCTATGATCCACAAGGCAGGCCTTAGTCAGTCATGACTTGGGTCTCCATTGATACTAATGTTGTTGTATATTTCTAACTTGTAGGATGATCCTCATAAGAATAAAGATTTAGGTATTGTTGATAGTGGATGTTCTAGAAGTATGACAGGGAACAGAGAAAGACTGCATGATTTTGTTTCTATCCATGGAGGCACTGTTAATTTTGGAGGAGGAGATGGCAAGATTACTGGGAAAGGAACCATTGGGACCTCCAAGCTGGACTTTGAAAATGTATATTATGTGAAAGAACTCACTTCAACCTATTCTCTGTGTCACAAATCTGTGACAAGAAGAACAGTGTTCTATTTACTGAAAATGCATGTCTTGTGCTTTCTAAAGACTTTCAGATACCTGATGAAAGTCAAGTAGTGCTGAAGGTTCCAAGGAGACACAATCTGTATACATTCAATCTAAATGATGTCTAGCCTGAAGGTGATTTGGCTTGTTTGGTGGCAAAAGCATCCTTGGATGAATCTAACAAATGGCATAGAAGGATGGCACATGTAAACTTCAAAACTATCAACAAGCTGTCAAAACATGGATTGGTCCATGGGCTTCCTTCTAAAGTCTTCACTAATGAGCATAACTGTGTGGCCTGAAACAAAGGAAAGCAACACAAGGCTTCTTACAAAGCCATTACAACAGTCAACACCATATCAGAGCCTCTACAGCTTCTTCATATGAATCTCTTTGGTCCTACCTCTATCAGAAGCATTGATCACAAGTACTTTTGTTTGGTGGTTACTGATGACTATAGCAGGCTTTGTTGGGTATTCTTTTTGGGGACTAAGGATGAAACTTTTCAGGTTCTTCAAAACTTTATTGCCCTGATTGAAAACCAGCTGAATAAAAAGGTTAAAGCTATAAGGTGTGACAATGGAACAGAGTTCAAAAATGCTAAATTAATAGAACTCTGTGGGTCTAAGGGGATAAAAAGGGACTACAGCAATGCCAGGACTCTACAACAAAATGGAGTTGCTGAAAGAAAGAATATGACTCTTATAGAAGTAGCCAGATCTATGCTTGCTGACTCTAAGCTGCCTACCATGTTCTGGACTGAAGCAGTTAGTACTGCTTGTTATGTTTTGAACATGGTATTGATTACTAGACCTCACAATAAGACACCTTATGAACTTCTGTCTGGGAGAGTTCCTACCATCAGTTACTTAAAGCCTTTTGGTTGTCATGTGACTATTTTGAACATCAGTGATCATTTGGGTAAATTTGAAGGGAAAGCTAATGAGGGGTATATAGTTGGTTATTCTGCTCATAGTAAGGCTAATAGGGTGTATAATATATCTGCCAAGACGATAGAAGAAACACCAAATCTGAGATTTCTGGAGGACAAACCTAATGTTCAGGGGGCTGGTCATGAATGGTACTTTGATCTTGCCTATTTAACTGATCATTTAGGTTTTACTCGTTTCAAATCTATTCATTCTGCAGGTCCACAAGCTTCACAAACTAACATTGCAGGTTCCTCAGATGATGATTCAGACTCAGATTGTGATGAACAACTTATTATTTTTCCCTCTTTTCCTACTAACCACTTTTCAGGTATTGAGCATAAGGATTCTTCTGGTGTGACTCAAAGTGATTCAGGGTATGCAGAAGAACTAGTTAAGCTTAAACGTCAAGAGTATGCAGCTAAGGATGATGCTGAAAAGTTTGGTTTTGAATTCTCCAAAGAAATAGAGGAACTCTTGAGGCAAGCAGCTATTGAAGCCCATAGGAACCTTGATGCTGCTGGTAATGCTTCTGTTTCTGCTGGTAATGTAACCGTTCCTGCTGATAGTGGTCCGGTTACTGCTGCTGTCAATGCTGCCGGTAATAGTTCAGTTGCTGCTGATATCAATTCTGCTGACAGTGTTCTCGTTCCTCCTGGTAGTGATGATGTTCCTTCGGTTCCCTGAACTACTACATCTGCTGATTCTATGGGTTTCAATGAACCTCCTACTCGCTTTCCAAGTCCATCTGATCTTGCTAATTCCCAATCTTCAAGTGCTGAGTTGGAAGGTATTCATCATCAATCACGCACATGCATATTTGATTCCTCTTCATATGATGATGATTTTGGCCCTACACTTAATAACCTGCTAACCTCAGTTGATGTTAGTCCTATTGATACTACAAGGATTAACACTGTACATCCACAATCTCTTATCATTGGTGATCCTTCGTCTGTTAAGACACACAGTAAGGTGAAGAAGACTAAATTTGGTGAAACTGCATTTCTCAGTTATATTAAGGATCAATAAAGGAACAATCACACAGACTATCATGATTGTCTGTTTGCTTGTTTCTTGTCATAAGTTGAACCTACCAGTGTAGCACAGGTACTTGCAGATTCAGATTGGGTTGCTGCTATGCAGGAAGAAATGCAACAATTCTTAAGTCAAAATGTCTGGAAACTTGTTCCATTGCCTGATGGGAAATATGCAATTGGGACAAAGTGGATCCTAAAGTGTAAAAGGGATGCAAGGGGGATTGTGGTACGAAATAAGGCAAGATTGGTAGCTCAAGGTCACAGGCAAGAAGAGGGTATTGATTAAGATGAATTCTTTGCTCCAGTAGCAAGAGTTGAAGCCATTAGACTCTTCTTAGCCTTTTCCTCTTATATGGGTTTCATGGTTTATCAGATGGATGTCAAAAGTGCCTTCCTATATGTTGAAATTGAAGAAGAAGTGTATGTGACTCAACCCAAAGGCTTTGTGGACCCACACAATCCAGATTTGGTTTACAAGGTGGTTAAAGCACTCTATGGGCTTCATCAAGCACCAAGAGCATGGTATTCTAGGCTGTCTTCATTCCTGCTGAAGCATGGGTACAGGAGAGGTGCTATTGATAAGACACTTTTTATCAAGAAGAACTCCAATGATATCATCTTAGTCCAAGTTTATGTAGATGATATTATCTTTGGCTCTACTAAAGAGGCTTGGTGTAGAGAATTTGAGGACTTGATAAAAAGTGAGTATGAAATGAGTGTTATGGGTGAGCTTACATTCTTCTTGGGCCTACAGGTTAAGCAAAAGCCAGATGGTATCTTCATCAGGCAAGAAAAGTATGTGCAAGATATCCTCAGGAAATTTGATTTGGAAGGTCTCAGGACTGCAAATACTCCTTATGAACCTCCCAGGCCTAAGTTAAATAATGAACCTGATGATGCTGTCAATGTTCATCTCTACATATCAATGATAGGTTCACTCATGTATATGACAGCTTTAAGGCCTGATATTATGTTTGCAGTCGGTGCTTGTTCAAGGCATCAGGTTACTCCATTGACTTCCCACTTAAATGCAGTCAAGAAAATCTTCAAGTATCTCAAGGGCCAGCCTAAATTGGGTCTTTGCTATCCAAGAGATTCTCCATTTGTGTTGGAAGCTTACAGTGATAGTGACTATGCTGGTGCCAATTTTGATAGAAAGTCTACTATTGGTGGTTGTCAATTTCTGGGTAGTAGGTTGATCTCCTGGTAATGCAAGAAGCATACCATTGTGGCCACATCCTCCACAGAAGCAGAGTATGTTGCTGCTGCTAGCTGTTGTGGTCAGGTACTCTGGATACAAAATCAGTTATTAGACAATGGGTTCAATTTTATAAACACAAAAATCTTTATTGATAACCAAAGTACCATTTGCATTGTTAAAAATCCAGTTTTTAATCAAAGAACCAAGCACATAGAAATTAGGCACCTGATAAGGATTTAAAAGGAACACTTTTGAGGGGTCATTTAAGCCCTTAATTGATCACTTTTGTATCCGTTACTACTTAATTTCGTTCCTTTTCACTTTTTAGGTCTCTTGAAGCCAAATAGCTGGAATGACACTTATTCGAACGAAAAGGCGCGAATATATGAAGAAAATGGCCAAAGTCAAGAATCGAGACACTCAAGCTGCTGGAATTGAAGGGGACGTGTCACGGATTAATTGCGACGCCATCGCGACACACCTTGAGACGACTCAGAGAGCAAATTGCCATTTTACAAGTGACGGCATCAGGTTTAAAAGAGTAGAGCGTCGAAACACAGACGGCCTAGATTTGGATCCCGATGGCGTCAGAGGTTGAAGCTGACGGCGTCACAAGCATAAGGTGACGCCGTCACAGAGTTGACATGGCCAAGACGAAATCCTAATGGCGGGGACCCGACGGCGTCACAATTAAAGAGTGACGCCGTCGCTTATTGTAACTCTATATATAAAATTCGAATTTTCAGTATTTTAGAGAGGTAGTTTTGTGGAGTAAAACCTAAACCGAACATAGGCTGTCTTGGGCAGTATCTTAGGGTTCCATACCCTATTTTACAACAAGATAAGTGATTTACTTCATTAATTCAATTATGTCTTCAATTGTTTGTGTGTATGCTTGCATGTTTTCCATGTCCGGCTAATTTACTTGTGTGTTTGCTTAGATCTATGAAACCTAGGTATTGAATATTGATTGGTTGTCTCTTATCTTAATTGTGATTGACCTAGTATTGCGATAGGTCATCAGTTGTGTTTTTAATGCTTAAGTAATCTTTGTGAACATTAGTTTATAATCACTTAGAGTTATTGTAGTCTAAACATCCAAAGAAAACCTTAGAGTTAGTTTATGAATCCTAGAGATTTCCTAGGCAATAAACTTAAGGTAGACGTAAAGAGTTAGGGATAAACGCATACCCTACGACCTTAGAAGACACAACGCGTTAAGAATAAGGACGTGACAATTCAACCATCAATAGGAGATAACTAGGGAGTAATAACATCTAAGTAAACACATTTTTAATCATCATAAGAGCACACAACAATAGACATAGACTACACTCACCTTAGTTTAGATAATTAGATAAGTAGAGTAATCGGTAGAAATACCACCCCCCAAATCCAATACCCCGAGATTCGTACCTTTCAATTTTCTAAAAAATATAAAAAGATAAAAAATAATCTTCCTCAACCCTAACCTTAGCGTAGTAAGTTCTCACTATGAAGGATCTTAAATATTATGTTGTTTGATGATTCGGGTGGTCTAGGACAATGATTAAACAAGAAAGCCATTAGAGAGATGAACAGAGTTGAGAGGAGGTTCTTTGAAGAGAGTTGCTTTAGAAAAATGAAAGGTTTATTCAAAGAAGCCACACCCCTTCCATGGATGGAAGGGGTATTTATACTTACAAATTACACGACCTCCTATCGGCCTGTGGATCAGGTATACAGTGGGTAAAGACCCGTCCTTCCTCCACGGTGTTGCACTACACTATTCTACGCTACAAATTAACTAATTAACAACTACATAACGTAAATAACTACAAATCTACGAGCTAACATATGCTAGACTATAATTGGGGTGACCGACACTTTAACATGGAATTTCCAATTCCTAACAATCTCCCCCTAAGGGAGGTCACCCCATGAAATACATTTTGCATCCTAGCATTCTTTCTTTGACATTGTTCTTGAGCTCGTAGACTTGAATTCTTCACTTTCGCAATCTTTGTGCTTTAGTAGCGATTCTTCAAAGTCCGCATAGTTTAGTACTTTCAGTGGAGGTCTTTGAACTGATCCACATCTTTGATGATCTTCGAGCTTTCATTGAGATCATCAGCCACAGCAAATCTCTCTGGATCATTCATAGTTGTGTTGCCTTCATGTGAAGTTGTGAATTTCGGACCGACATGCTCACACTTTTGAATCATGACATCTTTCCATCAGAGTAGCGAAAGCTTTACTGGTTCATGATATTTGCAGTAGCGTAGCAGAAGCATAGTATAAAAATATCAGAACCAGGTTATGTAGATATGCACCAGTCATGATTTCTTCAATAAAGTGTGGATGCTGTGAGCATGCGGCTTTGGATTGACCGCTCAATTCTGATCAGCTGCAACCGTCCAAATGTACCTGCAAACAACAGTTAGCAATAAAACACACGAAAGTGTCTTTGATCACTTTCGTCGAATTGAGGTACACGGCCCACGGTTCCCAGTTGATCAGTACAAGTACTGCCTGTGATCAGGTAGGATTCCTAAGAATCTCCTTGACAGGGTTTCGCAGCTGTTCTAGCTGTTCTCAAACCGGAACGTCTCAAAGAAGACAACACGGAGTGAGTGAACCAGCGAATTGAGATTCACTGATTGATGAAAAATGATTTGAAAAACAATCGCGTATTGCTTGAAGAAAGAGTTTTGCAATACAACGAAGGTTTTATGAGAAAGATCAATTTTCAATCAAAAACACTTTTTGTATTTGAAAAGAGTACACATTCGACGTGCTAGTGAAAAGAAGAGATTCGCACATTGAACGGTTTTTCTAAAAGTATTTTTTTCAATCAGAGATACTTTTTGAATTTGAAATGAATACACATTCGACATGCTAGAGAAAATAAGGTTTGCACATCGAACGGTTTTTCCAAAAGTATTCGTCAATTCCATTCCTGGACCAAGGTTGATTCAAGAATGAATCTCCCCATCTTTTCTATCCAGTTGTCACAAGCTTGATCTTTTGCAAGATTTCACATGTCACCCACCAAGAGCTTGTTTGATGTTGGCTCTAGAAGGATTTCCATCTTCATTGTGAATATTTTTACATATCACTCAGATGTTCTGGCAATACCACAAGGATAATGCGTAGGACTCTTAATATATACTTACTTTCCACATTGTGTGAAAAAGCAAGTCTTCAAGAATTTAGTGTCCTAACGAGATATTGTGGATGATCTCTTGGCTCTAGACTCAATTGTGCATAATTGGTTCCTGTGTCGGAGACTAGGGAGAGGGTCTCCTTCTTCAATATCAACAATCTCTAAGAGAAAGTCGATAGATTATGTCGGTTCCCCGTGAGAATGAAACAAGCCCTTTTAAGAGGAACTTGAGTGGCTTGGGAAGTTTAGTGCAGTGCGTCACTGGGTCCATGACGTCTTGTCTTCAATACCAGTGTTACCTTAGTAAACACCAGTAGCATATGTATTGAACCCGGTTACTGCCCTAAGGTTGAATTATTGGAGGGCTATTTCTTTTCACCCTTTTTCACAATCAATTCTTTTTCATTCTTCAACCCCTTCAATGCTTACCGAGACTTCATTACTAGAACCTTGTTGGGTTTATTCCAGTACTAGCTCTGTCTCAGTCCGCACTCTTCCCATATCTCACTTTTCTCCTTTTTTCAATATACCTAAGGACTCTACACTATCTAGTGGATTGTCCCTGGGAAGATCCCTCCGGTTCTGGCGGATCGTGGGAACTAATACCTAACCTCACCATCCTTATAACTCCATACATAAAGTAAAATGGTCGGTCTTTTGCTACAGTTCATTCTTCCTTGAAACCAATTGAAAAATCATTTGGAAAAACAATCAAGGTACTTGATATACGAGATCAAAGCATTTTGTACCTTAATAGTTTTGATCATTTAGAAAACCTCCCCCTCAACATGTGCATATGATTTAGAAATTGTTTAGCACATGGAGGCAAGAGGACTTTGAAATATTTTCTTTGATCACAATTTTCATAGAAAAAGCCATTTGATTTTCTTGGTAAATTCTCCCCCTCAATATGTGCATAGGATAAGAGAAATCATTTTAACACATAGAGGCAAGAGTTCTTTTGAAGCACATCCACGAACACAAAATCCATTTAAGAAACCATTCGCTCCCCCTCAATATGTGCTTCGAGATTCGAAAGCGTTTAGCACATATGAGAGAGCAGCCTGCACAATTGAATCAAAATGATCACTTTTTATCAATTTCATATTAAATCACAAATTCTCCCCCGATCAAAAATATCAAACCCTTTGAGATTTTGGATCCCAAGTGATTTAATAAGGTTCGGAAAAAATGGGAGAATATGTGCCTGATTTAAAAGCTCTTCTGGTTTATGGTTAAATGCTCCTCCTCAACATGTGCATTGTATATTTGAAATCGTTTAGCACATGGAGGCAGGAGTGCCTTTGAAGGACTAAAACCAATTCCATTAAAACAGATTTGAGATTTAAATCACGATCTCTCCCATGATCAAAAATATTAAACCATTTGAGATTTGTGATCCCATCTGATTTAAATCCTTTAAAAGAGTTTGGGGAAAGACGTGGCCAAAATTTAATTTTTGAAAAATGACAGATTGATACGGATAAATTTTAAACATTAAAGATTGTTAGTGTCAGGTATGATAGTTTTTAAGAAATCTTTAATTAAAATAAAACAATTTCACAATCAAACAAGAACAGAAAAAATTTCATTTTGTAAGATCTTTGAGTATTAAAGAAAATCATACCATGACATAACGTTAAATCTTTAGATCACCACATAATTTCGTACAAACGGACTCTTTTGAAGATATATTGTTTGAAAATATATTAAATTAAATCACTCTCCCCCTCAATCGATGACCGAAGTCGATAATTGAGTGACTTAAATTTTGATAAAATGAAGTCCGGTGATTTTCAAAATTAAGTTCAATTTATTTTCAAAACAATATTTTTCCATTTTCAAAAAACAATTTAATCAAATTAATCAAAATTGTTTAAAAATGGTATCCTGCACAAAGATACGTTAGGTGGTTGAGAAGCTTCTGTTGTTGTTACTGTAGGGTTTGGAAGAAAACCATCTGCTGATGCAGTGAGACTTCTTCTTACGTTGCATTTTGAATGTCAACTGAGGTCAAATTAAGCTCCGTTTCTTCAATCACTTAGAAGAAAACCATCTGCTGATGCAGTGAGACCTCTAACGTTGCATTTATGCCAACTCTCCATTGAAGTCCAATTAAGCTCCGTTTCTTCATTTGTCAACCCAAGATCTAGTTACCCTTTCCTTTCGGCATCCAAACATCATATTATGTGGGATCCTGATCGGGAACTTTCTTTTATACCAATATACCTGCATACGTTAGTGAACACACATACAAATATATGGTGGTCGACATCACCCAAACAGTAATCGACTAATAAAATTCAATCCAACATATCAATCAATTCATATATGGCATGGGGTTTATGTGTTAATCAAACTCTAATCATCTAAACCTAACAATCATATCCTAAATTCCTAGTCCTTCGACACAGGCAAATATCATTTTTAATTAAGCACGTAGGATAATTAAGAAAGCTCGTTAGATGATATAGATTTGAAAACATTCTCCCCCTCAATCAATGACTCATTTTATGAAAAGTTTAAAAGCGCTGAAGTCATTGATTGAGTTTTCAATTTTAACGAAAAACTCTGAATCTGATTGATTTTCAAGCAACTCATTTTCCACCATTTTGAAAACACAACAAATATTTTTCTGAAGAATTTTAGACGGAAAAACATTTGTGTAGGAACAGCAGTCCTTTTGACGACATGCTTTCCTTGTATTGTTTTTAGGATAAGTGCACGAAATATTTGAAAAATTGATTTAGCGCAGCACTTTCCTTTCTTGAAGAACGGGTTGCTATCTGAAATAATAGCAAGCCATAGTATAAGCACGGGTCACAGTCTGAAATAACTGCAAGCCATTTCTTGAAGCGCGGGTTACAGTCTGAAATAACTGTAAGCCATTTTTGAAGCGCGGGTTACGGTCTGAAATAACTGTAAGCCATTTTAGACATGTATAGAAAGAAATATTTACACCTCCTGCTCGAACTTCATCTAAAGTCCCGTGCCATTATTGAATGACATTTCTAAGACCGTAGATGTTATCGATACCAGAAGACATGTCTTGAGAAAACATATTTTTGGTATTTTTGAAATTTTCTGATTTTTATGGGTTTTTGAGGGTTTTATATTTTTCTATTTGGTTTTTTTTTTTTTTTATAAGTATTTACAAAGATAGATTAGATGATATAGTTTAAGAAAATGATGATACGAGTAACGAGATAAGGATATCGAGCAGCACATCGTAGAAGATAGAATTCGTCATCTCTTAAACATTCACCACCAAAGCTTCCAAGACTCTTGAATCGAAGAGAGAAATTGAGCCACTTGAAAGTGAGACTTTGGTAGCTTCCCCCCAAACCGAAAATCCATTAGATGAGCAGATTCGAAGCTATATTTCAAGCTTGCTCTAGCCAGGTGCACATAGAAGCACACCATTATCATAAATCCCGCTGCTCCTTTTAAGAACAATAATCTAGATTCTTCGTTCGGGGTTATATCATCAACAAGAACAGCAACGTATCATCCCACTCTTTAAATAATCTTCTCAACTTCCATTACCACTGAAGTCTGAAGCAATCCATTCCAAAAAAGTTGTCAAGAGACCACTTCCCCCAAGTAGATGAATTGATGCAGTCAGTCTCTTAGACTAGAGCTCACGAACCCGAACACACAAACCCGAAGACAAAGAAACTTATACCATCGAAGTAGCAGATTAAGTCCAATAGCCAAAGAATAACCCCGATGTATACTTTTCTCTCCCCCTGAAGAAAGTGCAAGAAGCTCAAGAACCCGAAGTACCCGAATGCCCAAAGAGAGAATAACCGATAACATAGAAGAAGCAGGCCGAATCAATGATTATCTCTGCGGATGACAATCTCTGCGGATGTCCACTCCGGAATAAGTGATTACATCTCCGAATCACTGATTAAGCCCTCAAGTGAAACAGCTGAGCATCCCCAATGTACACAATCTCTCTCCCCTGATGAATGCGATAGCATCATCACACACTTGTGTACCTCTTTTTATCATCAGAAACTAACTCTTCCATCTCTTCCCCCACATAGTTGGAATAAGAACACTAAACGCTATAGTCAAACCTTGAGTGTCTCTGCGGTAATGACATTCGTCTTCCCCGGATATCTTCAATCACTTAGAAGTATTAA
The DNA here is from genome assembly GCA_019973895.1 of Chrysanthemum seticuspe. Taxonomy (NCBI): domain Eukaryota; kingdom Viridiplantae; phylum Streptophyta; class Magnoliopsida; order Asterales; family Asteraceae; genus Chrysanthemum; species Chrysanthemum seticuspe. Next base: position 33,835 of record BPTQ01005230.1, on the reverse strand, counting down.
GCTCATCAATGTTTACTCGCGTTTAGATACGTGTCTCCTTCCCCCTTGTTGGTTTTGACACTTCAGAATCAGCAACATATTATAAGCCCAAATACTAGAAATCTGTTGAGAAGAACGCTTGAAGTCTTTGTGAGAATCAACTTGCTGAAGTACAGTGTGAGCAAGTCTAATTGGGGATTAAATCAGACATTTCACCCTCCCCCAATTAGTGCTCTCCCCTAAACTGACAATGCCCAAAATATGAAGAAGTCTTTGGATAATCAAATGCAACTCGTCTTTAGTCTTCTAACATGCAGCAAAAAATGTAGAACAGACTGTAGACTCGACCTTCTTCAAGATTGTGCAGTTGGGGAATAGATAGTTAACATCTTCAACTCTCCAAAAAAAATAAGAACATCACCAAAAAGTATCCCGATTAACTTACATCTTGCAAATCCCCATAACTAAAATCTCTCCCAATCAGACAAGAACAGAAAGATGTTCATCAAGGAAATCAGCAATCAGGCCGCAACGAACACACAAGATGGTAACACCAAACTACCAATCACATCAAACAAGAACAGAGAGATTGTTCGGAATCATCATGTTGATGTATACATGAAGCATTAACCGGAAGCACTTTGTCGATAAACTCATCATTCTGAGTGAAGATGTCAACCAACGGCTCTTAAGAAGAAACTCCATGTAAAGATGACCCGATAAGAAGAAGCTCGGTTCTTACATGAGTTAGGAACCGTATGACCATATTCTCATATGACAATCAACCATGCAGTATTATCATACTTCTTCTCCCCCTCAAGAATTGCATACGGAGATGCCATTCTTGATTAAACAAGTGAAAATCATCCAAATGTAGTCTATTCACACTTCTCCCCTGCAACATTAGCACATGATGTCTCCATCTTCATTATAGTTGAGCAAGTGGAATAAGAAAACAATCAGCAGCAGCCCGGTTCACTTGATGACTGAAGCACATGGAAAAAATATGAAGCATGTTGATGAGAATGGTCATAATAAGAAGATTTCTCTTCTTCCGAAGATAAAGCGCACTGAAGCGTACACTTTTCTTTTCTTTAGGGAACGAGGCTTGAACTGTTGTGTTCAAACGTCATAAGAAGATTTCTCTTCTTTTAAAGATAAAGCGCACTGAAACGTACACTTTTCTTTTCTTTAGAGTACGAGGCATGAACTGTTGTGTTCATACGTCATAAATCTCTCTCTTTTCATCATCTCTTGGCAAAACTTGTAATCAATCCCATTATCATTCATTTTTGATAATAAACTCGAAAAAGGATCATGAAGAATCTTCATCCATCCATCCCCGATACCTTCAGATACTAAGTACACTCGCCCGTGATGATTCACTTCAACCTCAAATAAATAATAGTAAATTAACTCCGTTGTCACATCTTCTGGTTAAAAGCTCAAATCTAGCCTCCTTTGACGTTTTAAGTGAACTATGATAATGGTTTCATCCCGACCATGGTTTAATGAGCATAACCCCGTAAAACTTTGAAGTAATCAAACCGCCATGACGAATATCCAAACACACATCCAATTCATGAAGTATACCCTTTTATCCCTTCTTCGAAGCAGAAACCGTAGCACCAGCATCAAATGAGATCCCGAAATACACTTTCCTTTCTCCAGGATGGTTCCATCATTATGGGATTTTATAACTCTATGGTTTAAACCGAGAAATAGTTTCTTTCACGGAATTTTACAAGAACCAAGAATAAACCGTAATATAGATCCGGAAATGCACCTTACTATTATCAGGATGTTTCCATTGTCACGGGATTTTACAAGTCTATGATTTAAACCGAGAAATAGGTTCTTTCGCGGGATTTTACAAAATCAAGACAAAACCGTAAACAATGTCAGCTTGAATGTGTTATGACGACTTTGGTTTCAGTGAATATCTGTTTTAGGGGAACATGCAGCGGTTTATCAACGGTTCATTATCCAACATCAACAACATCATCAACCATCCAATCAACACTTTGGTAATCACATTATTCACGCATTCTGTCGGCAATTGCAGTGACAACATGGAGAAGTAAATCCGATATGCCAAACTTGATCATGAAGTGAAATTCCCTAGATTTGTTACTTAAACTTGTACTAATCCTTGTGAAGAAGAAACGGTGTACCCAATGTACAAAACCTCTTGACATTCTCAACTGAGTGAGACACCGAAGTGATAGTTACGTTGTGGGTTAAACGAGAAAGAATCACAACCGTAGTTAAATAGCCAAGTCTTTATCACCCTCTATAAACGCCCAAACAAGTTATCTTCGCGGAATGGTAGGAAGAAAGAGGACAAAAATTAAGTAACCGCGCCCGGAAAACCTCACTTCAAATCCAAATAAGAAATACCATACAGACAGCCCCATAGTCAACCTTGTTCAAGTATCAAATCAAGCCGAGACATAATATTATCCGTGAAGATGCATACACCAAAGTACCAATTCACATAACCAAATCTTTTCATCTCAACAATTCTCAATATGAATCTCATCATTATCAAAACTCTTCAATCACTCTCATCGATGAATTACTTCAACAAATCTCATCACTCTACATCTCATCAAAACATCTCAACAAGTAGGAAAATCTTCATCTGGCTCCAATGTACACAATTATCGTGACCCGGTTCAAAAGAATACCCAATTTATCATACCTTGGTTTAAAATAAATTCAATCACACATCGGAAATCAATTCATATATGGCATTAAAATTCATCAAAAAACATTTAACCGTGAACGTAGTCTCCTCTTGAAAATTCGTGACCCAAAATACCACTCTCATTCTGCCGAATTATACATCAACACACTTCCCGTCCAATTACATTTCGATTTGAATGTGATCTAGCAGTTAGTCCAAGACAGCCCATGCAAAGATGACATCCAAGGCCCAATCTGACATATTCAGATAAAGCCCAATAACAGTAGTACACGATCCATCAAATTAACACAGCCCATGAAATATACACGAATTAAACTCAGCACACCCTAATCCCACGGGTATATAAAGCTCACTTATCACACTTAACCCTAAAACTACTCGTTCAAATATCCGCCACTTCTCCAAAATCATCACCTCAAACCCTAACTAATCTCAATCACATAAATCCGCCTCTCTTATACAATATCAGCTTCATATCCAAAAAAGATCTCACACCAAATCTAACCCTACACATAAAACGAACGCCTCCAATTACTTCCAAACAAAACACTTCATAAGAATCAACATTCTCCTTTGATGCATATACACGCCACGCCACAGGGATGACTTAGATGGTGTTTTGATTTGCCACAGGGATGGTGATAACGCTCATATTGTGCATGTTTTTAGTAGCGTTATCCGTGATTTTATGTGTGTTATTTGGCTATAATCATATGCTTTTAATGCTTAATCGTACAAAAGTGCGTTTCCTAGTTCATTTGTAGCCAAGTACAGGAAAGTGGAGAAAAAGACGGAAAAAGAAGTAAAACACGAAGATTTCTCCATGTACGAAGAGTTCCTGACCAAAGCAAGACTTGTGGAGTATATTCGAGAAGATAAAGTCATCAAGTTAGTGGTCCAAAGACTTAAGAATAAAGTTCAAGAAGGAAAACGAGAAAGAAATGAAGAAAAGAAGCTAAAACGAAGACATATTGGAAGACTCGTTGTTCCCGACACACCTTCACCATTTTGGCCATAACTTTTGCATACGGACTCCGTTTGACCCCCCGTTCGCGGCCACGGAAAGCTAAGAGAAAGATCTAAAACTTTGCAGTTTATGAATTTTTGTGATTTTGCTCCAACCGATCGGTCGAGCCCCGTAACCGATCCGGTTGGAGAGCTGTCAAGAAGACCAACCGATTCGGTTGGAGCTCAACCGGATCCGGTTGGAGGTCCTGTTTCAGCCATTTCTGCACTACTAAGACTCCAAACGTGTTCCAAATGATTCTAGTCCCTTCCTACATGGTTTCTAGTCCCTTCTAAGCTCCTTGGCCTCCAAGAAATGCATTGAATACCCTAGGCCTTGGTAGTAGTATAAATAGACCCATTTGGCACCTCATTTCATCATCCCTTCTCCATCTTTCTCATCCCTTTCATCCACCACTCCATCTCTAGGTGTGAAATTCAAGCCTCCACCCTTAAGGACGAATTTCCACCTAAAACAACATCCCTCTCTCAACTTACCTTCCCCAAAGGTGTGAAATTCAAGCCTCCACCCTTAAGGACGAATTTCCACCTAGAGAGAACACAACCACTCTCAATATCTTCACCCCAAAGGTGTGAAACTCAAGCCTCCACCCTTAAGGACGAGTTTCTACCAACTATCCTATCCCAACTTGTGTGAAATTCAAGCCTCCACCCTTAAGGACGAATTTCCACCAATTACACCAACTTATCTTCCCCAAAAGACCACAAACCTCTGCCAAATTCGTGTAGTGTGCTCAAGGGTTGTTGAAGGCATTTGGACATCATTTTCCGGCTTGGTAGAACTATTGTAATTGATTGGAGGCTTGAAGGAGTGCTACAATCCTTCATCTTTGCCTATTGTAATTCATACTTTGGGTAAACCTTGTTACTTTTCTATTTAAAGATGTTTGTTATTGATATGATTATTGAGATTTTGTGTTTGATTGGAATAATGATGAATGTCTTGATACTTGCTTGTTCTTATATTGCTTTTCTTGTTGGTTTGATCCGTGACAATCATAACCATCAACTTGTTACTTGTTACTTGCTTAAACAAACAAACAACACTTGTAGTGCAACCAAGTCTCTTGGGACGACCTTAATTTACCATATACTATACTACAACTTGACTAGGGTATACTTGCCCGAATGTGTTCCTAGTTAACCGGTAATTCATGTTATAAATTTAAAACCCCGATGAAGCACATCAAGTTTTTGGCGCCGTTGCCGGGGACTTGCGTTTGTATTCTTGTGTTTGTTTGCTTGTTGAATTGATTGCTCTTGCTGTTTGCTTGAATGCTTGTCTTTTTCTTTAAATCTCTCATTTTTCAAAATTGCTCAAATGATCTTTGCATCAAAATCAAGTTTTTGATGTTGGGATTTCGTTTCATGTGTTCTAAAATGCTCATTTCAATGATTGCTTTCTAAGTGTGCTCGAGATCGTTTGCGAAAAAAACCACCAAAACTGACCAGAATCATCTAACCGGATCGGTTGCCTCTGCAGCCGAACGGTTGGACCACCCAAACCACTCCAACCGTTCGGTCACTACCCGTAACCGGATCCGGTTGTGAGCTCTGCTTAAAAAAAAAAAAAAAAAAAAAAAAAAAAAAAAAAAAAAATTATTTTTTGTGTTTCTTGTTTCGTGTGTTTCGTTTTTTTTTATGTTATATGATCTCTTGCATGTCTCTAGGTTTTTTTTTTTTGTTATTTATGTTTATATTGGTTTCGTATTAATTTTGAATAAGATTATCTTGTTTTAGATTCTCTTGTTTGATTTGTGTTACGTGACTAATTGTGTGTGCTTGCGTCAATGTGATTTTCATTTTCTGTGATTGTTCTTTTATTTGTCTTAAGTGTCGTATTTTGTTTTTGGTGTTCTTCTAGTTAAATATGTGTTTAAGTGTTTTATTTACTTTGTGTCTATTTTTCTTTGTTATCGTATGTGTCCTTGTTTTAATGTTATCAATAGAAGTTTTGAAATAAAGCTTGTTTAAAAAAAAATTAGAAAATTTCCTTCAACTGATCGGTCACTCCCCGTAACCGATTCGGCTGGACTAATCTGTTAAAAAAAAAAAAAAAAAAATCAGTTTTCAATTTTTTGTTTTTGTGTGTTTGTGTTTAGATTAAATAAAGTTTTAATGTCTTTTTGTTTTTGCAAGAGTGTCATTTCTTTTATTTGGTTTTTCCATTTTAAGTTTTGTTAATTTGGTACATTGTAAATAAATAAGTACATGTGTTTTTTTTTTTTAAATAAAAGTGTTTTGAACTTTGTGGGTATGTTCACTGGAAACCCTCACGAGACTATAACTCGTCCACTCGGGCCACCGAGGGGTTTAAAGGCTTGTTGCATGCGCTAAATGCAACCGTGATTCCTACGAAAGTGAGTTTTAGGATTTTACGCGTTTTGTAGTTTAGTTTATTTTTGCAGATTGAATAAACTCTTGGAGGAAGGATTGGTTGGATCGTGAACCTTACACTCTTGATTGGACATGTTTGGTTGAAAGAGAAATCGATTGATCTCACACGCTTATGCTAGCGTTTGCTTAGCATCTTATCATTTGGAGTTCGATCATGATTTCTTTGGCCCCGGAGGTTTCGTTTCTCTTAGACTTATAATATCATTTTCCCTATCTTTACATGCTTTGAAGTTTTTGCAATTGCTTTATTTTGTTTCTTTGTTATTTTTCCTTTGTTTGTTTGTTTGGTAAATTATTTTAATAAATTGACTTTTTCAAGTCCCTCGAAAGTAAGGCTCACCCATTGTAAACAAACTGTGTGAGAGGTATAAGGCGGGTCTCCCTGATTCCCTAAAGAAGTTTGGTTTTTAATATGCTTCGCGCTGACCTGCTTCTCCGCTTCTTTGTGCGTTTCAATGGAGCTACCGAGAACTCGTGGGACAAGAATAAGTCATGTTTGGTTTTTAAAAATAAAAAAAAAAATTATAAAATTAAAAAATAACAAAAAAAAAATAATATAAAAAAAAGAAAAAAAAAAGAGTCGTAACTAGATTTAAGTTATTTTTCTTTTGTGTGCTTAACTTAAGTGTGGGGGGAAATATTATTGTGAAAAGCGAAACTAGTTTTTAGATTCCAAATGTTTGGGCCAACTTTTAATATTTTGTGAACTTGTTTGCCCTTGTGATCTAGTTGTTTTCACGCTTATAGGATAATATATTAGAATAACTGGATCAACCTACTGGTGAAATCGGTAATTTTTGAAAAACTTGAGATGTGTCCCGATTAATATTGCAATCCATTCAGGGATCGATGACATTTGCTAGCACATATTATAGCCCTTCCACAAAATTGTGAGGATTTGAACCTATTTCTAAATAGCATACATCTTTTATGCTTGGATTTTTTTTGCTATGAGTGTGCCGGTGATTTTATTTATTCTAGAACTTGTACTTGCAAATCATTACCAAACCGCAGTGAGATCGCATTCGTGCGATATAAGTGTATTCGTGTGATAAAGAGGCACCCTTAGGATTTAACCCAAATGGCCTTCCATTTTTCATATCATGCTATATTAGCTAGCCACATCGGTTAGTTAACCACCCTTATATGGACCCATTTGTTAGCGCTCATATTTAGCGCTAGATACCCTTAGTACACCCTCCGAGCCATCCCATTCTTTTTGTTACATCCAGAAAAATACAAAAATATTTTACACTTTAAACCTTAGCCTACCCCTTGTCAATGTCTAAATGGTTGGTTGCTAGTTGCTTGGTATGTTGGATTGTTTTTGATGATTATGAGTTAGCCGCACTTTGTCAATCGTGTGTGCCATTCCGACAAAGATGAAGACTGCAACTTCTTATTTGTATTTTTGTGGTGTGTGCTTATACGAAGTGTGGGGGAGATGTGATGTATGTGAAAAAAAAAGTGTAAAAATAATAATAATAATAATAATAATAATAATAATAATAAGTCATCGGAAAAAAAAAATGATGAGAGAAAAAAAAATATATGTGATGACAATGTGCTATACTATTATGTAGATGAAGTATGTTTGAGATATCGATTAGCCAATGTGCTAAGACGTGATATATATATTTGGTGATCGATATGTGAAGAGAAGCTTGTAACTATAATCATTTTCGGGTTTGCGGATTGTTTGGTGACTAGCAACATGGGTATTAGACTTGACTTTATTTTTCTTTTAACACCAATTTCATAAATATTCCCATGCCTTATCCATACCCTTTATTCAACCGAAGCCTATCGTTATAACCCGAATAAAAGCCCTCTTTAGATGTTTACGCTTGGTGCTTACGCCACGTCGGTGGAGTTTTGTTTCTTGTACAAGCCTATGGTAATATTTAGATCATGTCTGAGCAATATGAGTGTACTATTCCTTAATACTATCCATCACTGAATAAATTGAGTGTTGAGTGAATTATACATCCATTCCTTTTTCGTGAGGTGCTTAGCCATGTTATCAAGCGAGAGAATCCATGAGGTATTGTCAAACATCTCGATTTTTCACCTCTAAAAGCTTAAAATGATGAATCTTATCTCGTACTTGTACTTGGTAGATTTGCATCGCATTTTTCTAATCATATTTCATGCACCATGTGGGATTTATTTTTCTTTATTTCTAGATTTGCTTGAGGGCAAGCAAACCCTTAAGTGTGGGGGAGTTTGCGCTCATTTTTCGCTTATTTTTATGTTTGTTTAAAAAATATATATATATATATAGATATATATATATATATATATATATATATAAAACCTAAAAATATTTTTAATTTTTTATTTTCTTTTCGTTTTGTCATTTAGGTATTTAGTTCTATTTTTCTTTTCTTAGATTTGCTTGAGGGCAAGCAAAGTTTAAGTGTGGGGGAATTTGATAACGCTCATATTGTGCATGTTTTTAGTAGCGTTATCCGTGATTTTATGTGTGTTATTTGGCTATAATCATATGCTTTTAATGCTTAATCGTACAAAAGTGCGTTTGCTAGTTTATTTGTAGCCAAGTACAGGAAAGTGGAGAAAAAGACGGAAAAAGAAGTAAAACACGAAGATTTCTCCATGTACGAAGAGTTCCTGACCAAAGCAAGACTTGTGGAGTATATTCGAGAAGAAAAAGTCATCAAGTTAGTGGTCCAAAGACTTAAGAATAAAGTTCAAGAAGGAAAACGAGAAAGAAATGAAGAAAAGAAGCTAAAACGAAGACATATTGGAAGACTCGTTGTTCCCGACACACCTTCACCATTTTGGCCATAACTTTTGCATACGGACTCCGTTTGACCCCCCGTTCGCGGCCACGGAAAGCTAAGAGAAAGATCTAAGACTTTGCAGTTTATGAATTTTTGTGATTTTGCTCCAACCGATCGGTCGAGCCCCGTAACCGATCCGGTTGGAGAGCTGTCAAGAAGACCAACCGATTCGGTTGGAGCTCAACCGGATCCGGTTGGAGGTCCTGTTTCAGCCATTTCTGCACTACTAAGACTCCAAACGTGTTCCAAATGATTCTAGTCCCTTCCTACATGGTTTCTAGTCCCTTCTAAGCTCCTTGGCCTCCAAGAAATGCATTGAATACCCTAGGCCTTGGTAGTAGTATAAATAGACCCATTTGGCACCTCATTTCATCATCCCTTCTCCATCTTTCTCATCCCTTTCATCCACCACTCCATCTCTAGGTGTGAAATTCAAGCCTCCACCCTTAAGGACGAATTTCCACCTAAAACAACATCCCTCTCTCAACTTACCTTCCCCAAAGGTGTGAAATTCAAGCCTCCACCCTTAAGGACGAATTTCCACCTAGAGAGAACACAACCACTCTCAATATCTTCACCCCAAAGGTGTGAAACTCAAGCCTCCACCCTTAAGGATGAGTTTCTACCAACTATCCTATCCCAACTTGTGTGAAATTCAAGCCTCCACCCTTAAGGACGAATTTCCACCAATTACACCAACTTATCTTCCCCAAAAGACCACAAACCTCTGCCAAATTCGTGTAGTGTGCTCAAGGGTTGTTGAAGGCGTTTGGACATCATTTTTCGGCTTGGTAGAACTATTGTAGTTGATTGGAGGCTTGAAGGAGTGCTATAATCCTTCATCTTTGCCTATTGTAATTCATACTTTGGGTAAACCTTGTTACTTTTCTATTTAAAGATGTTTGTTATTGATATGATTATTGAGATTTTGTGTTTGATTGGAATAATGATGAATGTCTTGATACTTGCTTGTTCTTATATTGCTTTTCTTGTTGGTTTGATCCGTGACAATCATAACCATCAACTTGTTACTTGTTACTTGCTTAAACAAACAAACAACACTTGTAGTGCAACCAAGTCTCTTGGGACGACCTTGATTTACCATATACTATACTACAACTTGACTAGGGTATACTTGCCCGAATGTGTTCCTAGTTAACCGGTAATTCTTGTTATAAATTTAAAACCCCGATGAAGCACATCAGATGGTATTGAGTGATTTGTGACAGCCATGAGATCATCGAACTGGTTCAAAGGTAGGTTAACATTTAATGTTTCATTTGATTTTCTCCGTTTGTGACCGAACAAGAAGTAGGATGAAATCAGTCTTGGTTTTGTTCTAACTTCAGTTATTCGAATATAAAACAGAGCTTAAGATCAGTGATGCAATCATTATTTCGTATGACATGGCCTTAAAGGTCACGATATATTAGTGATAACCATGAAACAATGGCTGAGATCTATATACTTCATGTGATTGAGTCTTGAATGAGATCTAGAGAGTTGATGTTTTGATAAATATCTAAACGAATTAAACAAAGGAGATAACATAATTGTTATTGCTCCTTTGTATTTCATTCGAATAAATATTTAAAGTGACGATTCAAATGATTAATGATGAAAATTTCATTCGTGTTCGAATGACCTTTAAAGGTCTAATATGCTTTGGCTAGAACACGAAGAAAATCTGAGATCAATTTTAAATACTCATTCAGTTTAGGATCTGTGATGTCTTAGTAAAGGATTGTTGTAGATCGATGATGATTGGTTTATGTGGTTTAGACTAAACAGTCTTGATGTATTGATGAAAGCCATGGGTAAACAATACTGAGATCTTGCATGCAAATTGTTTTTCAGTTATAGATAAGGTATGAGTCTTGAGATGAGAAATGATGTTGAAGTTTTGACTTTGTCTAGTTGAATGATGATAGGTTAAGTACTGCTTTGAGACACAACACGCGTTAGTCCTTGTTACCAACTCGCATTTGCCTTTTGAGTCTCGTTGTTTCATATATGAGAAGAGGTTTGTGGTTCGTTGAGTCAGTTTGGATCAATGATGGTTTATGATTCGTATGTATAGACCCAAGATGGTCTTGATAATATACCATGAAGTTGAAACTGAGATCTTGAGTTATCATACTTCTTCCTTACTGTCTTGCATCATCAACTCGCAACATCACTAACTCGCATCACTAATCCGCATCACTAACGCTTCTCTCCCAACTCTCTTGACCCAACTCGCAACAGCAGCAACTCGGTCAAAAGTAAGTGCAATTAAACCTTATGCGAGTTAAGTAACTCGCATTGAAACTGAACCAAACACCCCAACTCGCTTAGTCCAAAAAAAACAACTCGCATAGCATATCAGCCAGACCATAACTCGCTTCTTTCCTAACACGCTTCAGCAGCAACTCGCTCAAAAGCAAAGTGCAATAAAACCAAATGCGAGTTAAGTAACTCGCATGAACCTGAACCATTACCCAAGTCGCTTTTGACAGATAAACTTGACAACCCGCATCCAAGACATTGTATCTGGACATTATGGTAACAACTCGCTTCTGTATCTAACACAACTCGCTCATGACCAACTCGCTTTTGACCACATTGACAACTCGCTTAGAAGAACATGAATTCAGACAGAATCAGTTTTGCTAAGAAACCATTTAAAAGGGTAGTAACTAGTTTTGAATCATGAGATTAGTGACAATTGAAACCAGTTTTAGATACACAATTAAAAGCTGGTTAAAGAAAACATTATAACAACTCTGATTCAAACCAGTAATATAACTTGTAAAAATGTTTAAGAAACATTTTACACATCTCAAAAGTAAGCCCAATATCAACATGAATGGTTTGTACGCGGATTCAAAAACTCAGCAGAAACAGATTTTGTAAAAACATGATCTAACTCGTATTAAACAAACCCACATCAACGCTACATCGAACCTCATCCAAGACAACCCAAACCGTATACACGAACCAATAAACCGCATACAAAAACAATGAATCGAACCACGAATCAAAACAAACAACAAAACCTAGGCTCTGATGCCAATTGAAGGATCTTAAATATTATGTTGTTTGATGATTCGGGTGGTCTAGGACAATGATTAAACAAGAAAGCCATTAGAGAGATGAAGAGAGTTGAGAGGAGGTTCCTTGAAGAGAGTTGCTTTAGAAAAATGAAAGGTTTATTCAAAGAAGCCACACCCCTTCCATGGATGGAAGGGGTATTTATACTTACAAATTACACGACCTCCTATCGGCCTGTGGATCAGGTATACAGTGGGTAAAGACCCGTCCTTCCTCCACGGTGTTGCACTACACTATTCTACGCTACAAATTAACTAATTAACTACTACATAACGTAAATAACTACAAATCTACGAGCTAACATATGCTAGACTATAATTGGGGTGACCGACACTTTAGCATGGAATTTCCAATTCCTAACACACTAGCATTCCTATTCTCCTAGAGAACGGTATCAATTCCTGAGGCTTACTCTAGTACTACACTACAACGATTAACTTCACTGCCTAGGGAGTTGAAAAACTTGCTTGACGAAAAGGAAGTTCCTTTGACCCCGAACGCGCGTTGTATGCGTATCAAGTTTTTGGCGCCGCTGCCGGGGAATAGAATAACTAGTTAGATTTTCACCTCGTTTAGGTTTCCTTGCTTGATTCCAATCAAGTAAGCTTTTTTCCCATTTTTAGCTTCCTCGTAGTCTATCCCCATTCTTCGTGACCTTTGTTCGTAACCCCATCACTTTTCATCATGGAAGGTGATAATCAACCACCACTCATCAACCCACCACCAAATGACCCGCCAAGAGGCCGTACTCTTGGTGAATACTCAAGACCAAGCCACCTAGGCTATAGAAACACCATTGAGCTTCCCGAACAAGCCCAAACTACGGCCCTTCGATCCGACACCATCCGGTTGGTTCAAAACGGATGTGCATTTCATGGACTTTGTTATGAAGATCCTAATCAGCATCTTAAGGATTTCCTTAAAATCATCGATTCCATCGACCTCAATGCTACTACTCGGGAGACCACGCGCTTGCGTCTCTTCCAATTTTCTCTACGGGACCAAGCTAGTAATTGGCTTGAGTGACTTCCCGCCGGCTCCATCTCAAGTTGGGATGATCTCACCTCTCGTTTCCTTGCCCAATTTTTCCCTCCGGGGAGAACTACTAAGCTTAGGAATGAAATCTTGATGTTCCAACAACGTCAAGGTGAATCTCTCTACGAAGCATGGACTCGATTCAAGGACTTACTCCATAGAGTCCCTCATCACGGCATTGATCTTTGGCTTCAAGTCCAACTCTTTTATGATCATGTCAACTTCCCAACTAAGCGATCCATCGACCAAGCGGCCGGTGGTAAACTTAGTGATCTCACCGTGGAAGAATCGTGGGGTATAATAGAGGACCTTGCTCTCTATGACAACGAAAGTTGGAATGACCCCCGTGAGTTGCCCAAAACCGTAAAGGCAATCTCCTTGCCTCCCATTGACTCACAATTTTCCAACCGTAGGATGCTCAAGCTTGAAGATCAAGTTAAATTCCTAATGATCTCCTACGAAAATCCTAAGTCTTCACGCCGAGTGAACAAAGTTTCTTCCTTGTGTGAGTCATGTAGTGGTCCTCATAACACTCGCACTTGCACAAGACTCCCCGAACAAGGTTCCATTGACTACGCATCCTCGCATACCAATGGAACGGGAAGAAGATTCCCTACAACACCCGGACCTAGGACTTTCAATGACGCCCGAGAAGCATGGAAGGGCAAACCCGACTTCTATTGGGGACAAACCAAAGAATTCACATCTAATGATTTCTCATGGCCCCCATCACACGTCCCTAACCAACAAAACATAGAAGGGATGTTGCAACACCTAGTCACATCCCAAGAAGCTCAAATAGCTAAGCTCTCGGACCGTTTTAACCAACAACAAGCCGGGATGGATAGGAAGATAGATAACCTTTTGAAAGCCATGACCAATAGTGATAGGAAGGTTAATGCTATCTCAACTCCCGAAACTTCCGGTGTAGAGATTAAGGACCCAAGTAAGTTAGCTAAGCACGTTCAATTCATCAATACCATCACCCTAGTGAAACCAAATAGAACAAATGACGAAGCAAACCATGAGACGGTACTTGAGGTTAGTGAAACTCCTAGGAATGAAACAACCATGGAAGTAGATGAAGTAGGCAATGACTATTTCAATAAGTTTCCTACGTAAGAAGAACTTTCTCGCCACCCACACTTAGTACGAGACCTCCGTCACATGTATGTTAGGAGAAGCCCTAGGATCAAGTTTAGGAACCCTTGGAATCTTAACATACCATGTTGCATAGGACACCTTTTTGTGGAAAAGGCCTACATTGATCGCAAGTCCCCGATAAATATCATGACTAGCACCTACAATGATTGGGTAATGAAGAAGCCTATCCCAACTAGGCAAGATCCCGATAATCCTAGGGGTAGTTGCAATTTTCTTGGTAGAGTTAAGGGATTGCCCGTCTATGTAGGAAGTTTCACGTTTCCTACGGATTTCATAGTTGTGAATGATATTAGTACAGCCATAGATCCTAGCTTGTCCGTTATTCTAGGAAAGCCTTTCATAGAAAACACCGGGATGACTTATGATCCGTCATTAGGAATAGTAAGATTCAAGGATGAGACCGATGATGTAGCCTACCAAATGCCCTTTAAGATTGAGATTTTCATCACTATCCAACGATGAAAAAGAACTTAAGCTATCGGTCTACTATAGGAATGAGGAAGATAAGGACAAGGGAGTTGATTATGTGATGAATAAGATTTTCAGGTTCTATAAGGATTGCTTGAAACTAGGACCGGAATATAGAACGGATTGGGGAGAATATGACTTTTTAGAAAGATGCATAATAGGGCATTACTATAACATGGAAAACCCCAATAGAGACCGTCATGAGGAAGAAGGTGACGGTAATGAAGTCATGTAGGGGCACGACTTCGAGTCTAGCTACAAGGCTCATAAATAAAGAAAAGCGCTTCGTGGGAGGCAACCCATGCTTAATTGTTTGCTTGTTTGTGTGTCGTATATCTTTTATTGATTGTTTATTCTCATGTTTGAATTTGTAAAAATGCTTTATTTTGTCTTTAACCCCGTCTTAATTACATATAAAGGTATTTTACAAAAGGGATAAGTGTAGGGAGGATTACACACGTTTTTAAAAAGAACGTGAACATGAGAACTACGATTAATTAAAAGATATACATGTGTGTTTGTTCGAGTCAAATGCTTGTATCGAGTCATAATGGATGTTTTGCAGGACACTTTTCCATATTCTAAAGATATAAATTTTCTAGAATTTTTTCCAGAAAATCGCAGACCAGTTTCTGTCAGGATAACCTGACGGCGTCAGGAGGAGTAGAAAATGCTTACTACTTTTTCTCGTTTTCTGAGCTACTTATAAATTTTTGGAATTTTCCAGGTCTTAATTTTCCAGAAAATCTGTAAACATCCATTCCACAAGCATTATATCCTAGTTTAGTAGAGTCATATATATATTGTTACCGCCGATTTTACGCGAAGGTTTCGTTTGTTTTCTTCTTCGTGTGTGCAGGTTTTATTTATCAAGAAGAAGATACACAAGATTGGAATGAGCTTTTCACGCAAACACTCTTCTTGAAGAAACATTTACCAACTACTTCACATGTATCCTACCGAGCTAATCAAGGGAGTACTAGTTTCTTTCGTTTTAATTACCTTTCATTATCATAACTTTGATACTTTCGGGGAACATTGGGGACAATGTTCAGTTTAAGTGTAGGCAGGGAAAATAAAACGAGAACTTTGAAAATATGCTTATCCTTGACTATTTGCCTTGTCCAATTTCATTTGTGTAATAAACCATGAGAAATATCGGTTAGGGTAATTTTGTCACCAAATTTAAAATTTTTCATGACATGTAGGAGTGGGCCATTAGTCTTGGATAGGAAGTTATATGACTAGCACAAAACCCTTTACCACTTAAATTCCACCCAAAATGTGAGGATCGCCCTTAGATTGGTAGGAATTAAAGCATTCCACTTTAATGCTTCGAGTGTGTACCGGTAGTATAATAGATTCTAGAACTTGTTTTGTGATGCATTTCGAGATCGCTAGTGAGACTACACTCGTGTAGTTAGGAATAACTAAATGAAAAGAGGCATTAGGATAACCCTTGTTTGATACCCGTAATATAATTACTTCTTCTACATCGGTTGAGTAATTCCCCCACACCCTTGCGTTGTACTCATTTTTAGTGCACGATACCCCTGGTTAACCCCTCATAGCCTATCCTTTTCGTGGTTCTCGTGATGTTTTGGTTTTCCGGAATATCAATGAAGAACATTGTTTACAATCCACCCCCAAATGTACACCCAAATCGCTTTAGCCTACCTTGTATGCACTCACTTTAAGTGCATTATTGTTATCATACTAAACCCTTAGTTCAATTATCTAGTTGCTTGCATAAGTTGCTAAGTCGAGTCATATCCTTTGTACACAGTTTTGTGACGATTGGGACTCATGGGAAAAGTTAAATTTTATGAAATGACGGGAAGGAACGTTAAATTCAAATTCCCTTTATTTGCGTAATAATGTACTCCAAGTGTTTTGATCTTTTCAATTCGGGTCAAATTAGTGTTAGAGTAATAAAAACTCAAGTGTAGGGATGTGCCTATAAATCCCTATTATTATGATGTTATCGTAGAGGATGGTAGAGTAAAAGAGTATGAAAAAAAAATCGAAAAAAAAATAGAAAAATGAGAAGAAAAGAAAAAAAATAGAGTGTCAAAAAAAATGAAAAAATGAAAAAAACATACGGGCTACCATCCTACATCTATCTTTAAATTTATGTTTGTTTGTTTCAAGTTATCTAGAGTTTAGAGTGTCGAGTCTTGGCTTAGCAACGCCATTCTTCTCATGCTTGTAACATAAAGATTTTTGGCTTGCCACCACTAAATCGCCTATCCCACTGTAACACCCCTCAATCTCGGTACAGCGGAAGACTTAATCAAGTTTTCAGGGCGTTACTTTTTGGATTGGTATCGCACACAAGTATAGCCAAAAGATAGTCATTTAACCTTTAAAACCAATCCCAAATTTAAGTATTCAAACATTTAATCCAAAATATAAATATTAGGCCCAAAACATAATTTATTAAGATGGGTCCCAATAGTTTATCAGAGTCAGAAAATGATCCTTGAACCACGCCTCCATGCCAAGCTTCCACTGATCAAGTAATCCAAACATCTCTCAAATACCTGAGAAACCATGCTAAAAGGTCAGCTTACGCTGGTGAGTTCATAGGTTTAAGTTTAACAAAATCGTAGTGGACCTGTAAGAGTTGATTTGCTATGCAAGACCTAAGATAGATAAATACCGTTCACACATGATCCTACCCAGATCTCCAATCAAATCCCGCATCCAGGGAGTACTCGGGCCCCTGCGACTCTAGTCCAGCACTGATGTGGCAAAATCTAGAACAATTGCCAACCCCGGACTAGGTCGATGTAGAAGTCTATTCTTAGCTAGGCACGGTTAAACTTAGACTAAGGCAACAACTACAGCACAACTATCTATACAGTCAAGCACATAAGCAAATCCAAATAGTTTTCACGGTCCAAAAACAGTAGCATGATTCTCACCCCAAAATAGTTCAAAACGTAGTTTAAACGTAGATAAAAGTGGGGCTATGAAACTCACCTCAAGCAATCAACGCACAAATAAACACTAGCAGAAGATAACGGTATCACAGCACAGCAACTATCGACTCGGCACAACCTATTAATGTAGACCAAACTTAATATATACATTCCTCAACATCAACGTTATCTACCCCAATATATTCCACTTCTTTATTTCCAAAATGTCTCGTTTCACCATTTAATCCTAGTGTTTGGTATTCCTCATGTGGGTGTATCGACTCAATATGATGCCATGAATGCACTCAACAACCAATATGTTATGCTCCGCAACACAATTTGCAACTTTATTCAACACAATATGTGACTCAATGCGACACAATGAGACGTCTAAGCGATAAGCTCCATAGTCCAATAAGTTTCGGAATAAAAAGTAGACCTTATCGAATTCGTCAACTCGATAAACTCATTTATTCATTCGTATCGCTTATTATTCCACAAACCGGTCGCATCCTAACGAGTCATAAGGATAAGTCACCCATTAATAAGGTTATCCAACGTACCTAGCGGGTTCTTATTAGATTCGTCAACCTAATAAGTCCGCTACCCACGTGGATCAACACTATTAATGCTAGGTTATCCGTAACCCATGCACACAACGTAAGCAATTAAATACTTAAACCAATGTTAAATGTCCACAATTGACATTTATTGATAATCGTGTACTCGAAACGTTAATTACTTATTTATTACAAAACATTTCCAATTTAGTCGTTAGTTTCCGTTTAAAAATAGTAAATAACAAGATAAAACTTGTTATCGACATTCTTGGTACAAAAGCCCATTTATTATTTCTATTTCATAGATTTATTAGCATTTTCATGTTTATAAATATATTTCGTCAAATTCCAATATTAATCTCATATCGTTATTCGTTTCGAGTCCACAAGCACGAGTCATAACTTCTCGGCTTTTAATCAATCAATAGTCCAAATTATATCAAAGTCCATGTTACGGCTTTGTCGGAGTCAACTATTGACTAAAAAGTCAAAGTGACACCGACGTAGCTCAAAGTCAACAATATATATATCAAGTCCAAATTAAAAGTCATAATAGCGCAATTCAATCCCAAAACAACTCAAACCAATCTCGCCAACCAATCAATCAACCAAAAGTACTCGAAACCAATGTTATGACCCTAATGGTCATGACACGGTCACGGTCAAGACCACGTGAACCAAACAAGCTCTAGAATGTCTATCATTTCCCTATTTTCATTAGCTAACTCCACATCATAACATAACCCTAAAGGTGTTGGGGAAATTCCTAGTAATGGCATAAAGGTGGTGGATACGAAACTCATATCGGCACCAGTATCAAACAGTATGGAAGCATAGCGGTTATTGAGAAGGAACGTACCCGTTACTACGTTCGGGTCCTCACCGGATTCCTTCCCAATGGCATACAATCGTGTTGTTCCCACGTCTCTCTGTTGATTCCTAGCACCCTGATTTCCCTGGTTCCCTTCAACCTCTCGCTTCACAGGGTTATGGCCATAACTTCCCACACCTCGGTTAACAAATCCTCCTCCATTACCGGGGTTTTCTCTCACCCACTACTCTCGACACTCATTCTTATAGTGACCTTTCTTTCCACATCGAAAACAGGTGACAGTGGCCTTCCATTCCGCTCCTTGCGCAGTTTAGGCCACAGCAAGGGGACGTGACCTACAGTCCTTGGCCATGTGTCCTACCTTAGAGCAATTCCTACACACTATTGAGCATGGTCCATGGTGGTGTCGGCTGCAACGATTACACAAGGGTTTGCTACCTTCATAACCCTTCTTCTCTCCATTACCTATAGCGTACATCATGGCAGTCTCTTGCCGTTTGTTTCCATTTCCCTTAACAGTCTCATTCCTCTTCCTCTTATCATTGTTACCCTTGCTCCTCCTTCTAACACAAAAGAGACCATCAAAGGCTGAGCCACGGTAACTGCCTCATGCAAGTTAGCCGACTTCGCAGCGATGACATCATTCCTTGTAGCTAGAGGCAATCCATCAGTA
The DNA here is from genome assembly GCA_019973895.1 of Chrysanthemum seticuspe. Lineage (NCBI taxonomy): Eukaryota > Viridiplantae > Streptophyta > Magnoliopsida > Asterales > Asteraceae > Chrysanthemum > Chrysanthemum seticuspe. The sequence continues at coordinate 14,170 of BPTQ01005230.1, read as the reverse complement.
TACCTTTCAATCTTAAAGGCTTCAGTCCGAACCATTTCTGGGCAAAGCAGCAACAACTCTTGGAAACGACGGTTGTAAGTTGTCATGTCGTTACCCTTAACCTTATGTTTCCAGAACTCAACCTCTAACTTCTTAACTTCATTCCTAGGACAGTAAGTCTTGATCAGAAGAGCCTTAAACTGGGTCCACGTCATGCTATAGGCTATCTCACTTCCTACTGATCTGTGATAGTTGTTCCACCAAGTCAACGCTTTGTCCTTCAGGGTGAACGTTGCATACTTAACCTTAGAATCCTCATCACAGTTACTAACGGTAAACACAGACTCAGTTTTCTCCATCCACCTTGTTAGCTAAACCACTCCCTCGGTTCCTCCGAACTCGATGGGACCACAGAATCAGAACTCTTTATAGGTACAACCTCGAGCTCAATTAAGCGGTAGGGTTCCACCAGAGGTGTTAGAGTGATTAGACTTAGCTAGCAATTCAGCAACACGCTGTGTCACTGATAAGGTTTTAAAAGGTACCATTTTGAGGGGTCATTTAAGTCCTTATTTGATCACTTTTGTATCCGTTATTGCTTAATATCGTTCCTTTTCACTTTTTAGGTCTCGTGAAGGCAAAATGCTGGAATGGCACTTATTTGGACGAAAAGGCGCGAATATATGAAGAAAATGGCCAAAGTCGAAATCAGACACTCACAGTCGCTGTTCACGGTAAGGTCGTAAAACGGAAGTGCTCTGGATTTTTCACTTTTCCTTGCTATAATTCGTTATTGCCTATGTTTTCACTAGTTTATTCCTGAATTTACTGGGGAGTTTTACCATGGAAAATTTTGGAATAGTCACTGTGTCGCACAACGACTTAACGATCGATTCAGATTAGTGAGATTGTGGAGACCACCTTGGGATGGCGAATTAACTCGAGCTCCAACATGGATATTTCTCAAGACTAAGACACCAGGGTAGCTCAAGCCTCCTTGGCTCCCTCACCAAATCGATTGTTCCACCTACCTCTTTTGACTCAGACACAAATGGCAATCATTGACACTACTCCTAAGATTCCAATTCATACGTTGCAAGTGGGACTTCCTGTTTCGCAACTGAACCACCTTGTTGATAGTGTCTAGTCATCCTTCACTCTATCGGATATCGTACTGCACCTGGGTCAAATTCCGAGAAGACTAGTTCTGAATGACAGGATCCTTACTTCAATTCTTCAATCTCCAACTCAAGACCTTTGTATTCCAATTCCCATTGCTGTACTGTTGAATGTTGGCAGCAAAGGTTCTCAACAACGACGAAACGGGTCTTTACCAAGCCTGACTTCGGAAATTCTAACTTTCCATATGACTACCTAACGGAGATCGATGTTCCTTACTACAGTAGCGACGCTTCAGCCGATTGAACGTACTCCGTCAATGGCACCGAGTCGGAAACTACCAGAGAAAACACAATCTTCCTCCTCGTTCCCATTGTTACTATTCTCCTTCTCCTTACTCTGACAATTCCCTTTACCTTTGTTTGCCGTTCTCTGACGGTACTACATGCGATATCCATTACCTCTCTTCTTCCCAATACTTCCATCGTTTGGGAACACATTAGCAACGTCGGCTGTGGTGGTACCTGGTACGAGTTATCACACATCC